>SCLG01000128.1:128400-151196 GCA_004367875.1 Oikopleura albicans
CTCATCAAGAAAATATGTTTAGAAGAGCACTTAGGTAGTAATCTATTTCACGAAAAAAGCCATCGATAGAACATTAGAGGAGGTGACCAGGAAGCTGATTCGGTAAATTACATTATGCTGTTAAGAAGAAATATTCAAAAAAGCATTTCAGTTTTTAGCTTGATAGAAATTGAAAATATGATGATCAACCGGACGGTTTCAACGACATTTTAAAACATTTACTGCATTTTTACTTTAGTCTTTTTGTATCGAAATCCACGTGGTGTCCCAATCCACTGAAAACATAGAATTTGCTGTTTATTATATAAAAGCGATTAAGGCTGAATTTGGGTCGCAATTGGCGAAATAAAAAAATGCGGCCTTGGAAGAGGTAGACGTATTTTTCAATACGCGAACATTTAATTTGGTTCACCTCTAACCAATCACGTCAATGTAAAATGAGATGACCTCTTCCATGGCCGCATCTTTTTTTTTATTTCGCCAATTGCGACCCAAATTCAGCCTTAATCGATGTTATTACATCTTGCTGTTGGATTGGGACACCGCGTGGATTTTGGTACAAAGATACTAAAGTAACAAACCATTTTAGTTCCCCTTTTTATTTAACACTGTTTCGCTATTATGAACACAATTTGACAAAATTGTAAATAAATTTCTAAACCAGCGTCGTTTTAAAAGTTTATGAATATTGATTGATTATTTGTGGTTATAAATTAAGCGTTTCCATAATACGAAGACGATTCTAAGACAAATTTTGTTCGCATTCCTCGCCACAAATCTTCTGAACATTTAGAGGTTTACGTTGAACAAGGGACATAAATTTATACTCGGATGTCAAACATTACAAACCAGTACGTGGCACTGAGAAAACATCGATCAACTTAACGAAAAATGTAACAGAAATGGATGAATGGTTTTACATTTTTCATAATTTTTTTTAGGGTACAACATAAATTTCCAGCACTCCACGATGTACATTTTAGATAATACAATGACGAAATAAGTCTCTCGTCAATCATAGCAATGTGTGACATTGTACATGAAATGCGTTTTTCTAAACATTGAAAAAATATTTGGGTTGAATAAAATATGTCTTTGTCCGAATGTTGACTTTTAGAATTCATGGCGTGCATCGGGTGTGCTTTAATGTGTCACAAAATACAAAAATAAAAAGAAATAATATAGCGCAGTGCGTAGGCGATAGAAGAATATCCTAAGAAGACATCTTGAAATTTCCCAAAATGTCTGTTAATTGCAAATAATTTCATTGAAGTTTATATAATTTATGAAATTTTGTCCGATAAATGTTTTCTACGGGGAACGGTGATCCACTTTTGACCATTAAGGGCGGTACGGTCAATTTTTATCAAATAGGGATTTTTTTTGCATTTTTTTTTTGTAACTAAGTCGCTCGTACTAGTATTCCACATATACCAGTTGTTATTTTCCACCAAAACATACCGAATCTAGCCCCAAACACATAAGCTAATATCAGTATACTTTGTAGTTCCGAAAACATTATAAATTATTCGTTATTATGACAAAGAAAGTTATGTCATGAAAAAGAGCAGTAAATTTAACTTATTTTGGTGACAGGGTATTACTTGACCACTACTTGAAATATCAAACAAGAAAAACACTTTATATTAGACGGTTCTCAGAATTACCAAACATGCATTTGAAAAGACAAATTTTCCTTTTTTCGTCAAATTTTAGCTGATATAGAACAATAATATATCTTAACCATAAAAACCACAACCCCATGTTGAATTGAAACTTTTCGTCACCAGTAAAACTTTCATCAAAACAATGTTATAAAGTATATATGAAAAGGTTAAAAATTAGAATGGACATGTTAAACGCATTTACTTTACAAAATTCAATGTTTAATTGTGTGGCACTGTAATAAATTGAAATTGATTAAAAAAATTTTACACAAAAAACAATAATTAACGAAGGATTTCATCAAAAAAAACTCAGATAAGGAGGCTAACTGATGAACACGGGGACCAATTCTCAAAATTTCAGATACTGAGGTCAATTGATGAATGCGGAGATCAATAAACCAAATAAAAAAAACGTGAGACGTCTAGCCAATGGCGAGACAGCTCCAGAAAAAACGACTCTCTCGTGCGCTGATTGGTCAATGCAATGTTACCTCGTTCATCATTGGTCAATGCAATTTTACCTCGTTCATCATTGGTAAAATTACGCTAATACCTCTAAATTGTCTTAAATGAACAAAAGTGTGCCAATTTTTTTTTAACTGTGTTTATTGAACTAGTAATGAAAAATATAATAATTATATTTCAAAATATAATTAATTTTAAATAAAAATAAAGTACGAAAAAACTTTAGATTTCCTAAAATTCGTATTATTTTTGTTATATTGTAGAACGCCAAAATTTTTGTTCATAACATTCAAAAGACCGTTTGCGATAAATAATCTAATTTTACAAGAAAAACACCGGGATCTATTCNCATGCATTTGAAAAGAAAATTTTTCCTTTTTTTGTCAAATTTTAGCTGATATAGAACAATAATATATCTTAACCATAAAAACCACAAACCCCATGTTGAATTGAAACTTTTCGTCACCAGTAAAACTTTCATCAAAACAATGTTATAAAGTATATATGAAAAAGTTAAAAATTAGAATGGACATGTTAAACGCATTTACTTTACAAATTCAATAGTTTAATTGTATGTCATTTTAATAAATTGGAATTATTAAAAAAAAAGATAAATAACGAGGAATTTTATCAAAAAACTCAGATAAGGAGTCTAACTGATGAACACGGGGACCAATTCTCAAAATTTCAGATATTGAGTTCAACTGATGAATGCGGAGATCAATGAACCAAATAAAAAAACGTGAGACGTCTAGCCAATGACGAGACAGCTCCAGAAAAAAACGATTTTCTCGTGCGCTGATTAGTCAATACAATGTTACCTCGTTTATCATTGGTCAAATTACGCTAATACCTCTAAATTGTCTTAAATGAACAAAAGTGTGCCATTTTTTTTTAACTGTGTTTATTGAACTAGTAATGAAAAATATAAAAATTATATATAAAAATATAATTAATTTTAAATAATAATGAATTACGAAAAAACTTTAGATTTCCTAAAATTCGTATTATTTTTGTTATATTGTAGAACGCCAAAATTTTTGTTCATAACATTCAAAAGACCGTTTGCGATAAATAATCTAATTTTACAAGAAAAACACCGGGATCTATTCAGCACCATTCTTTTCACTGAAATGTTCTTGCTTATATAATTTGATAAAAATTCTACCACCTCTCGTTGATCAATTTTGTTCAAATTTAATTATTTTGACGAAGTGACTAAAATGCAAAGCAATTTGTATCTTTTGGGGGATATTTAGAAAGCAAAATGCAGTGAGCATTTTTTTATGGAATATTATATCATGGTAGCGGTACTTACTGACCGAGTTTGTGCTTCTCAGTAATGTATTACACTTTGAAGACAAGCAACCGTCAAATTCAAGAATCTAGGTTTTGTCTTCACTCAAGTATATTTATAATACTCACTGTTTGTCACAAAATTTTGCCCGAGTTTGTATTTTTTTTCTAAATGGACCAATAGAGACCAAGAAAGAACTGAGCCATCTAAAAAAACGTTACACGATGCCATGATTTTTTAAATAAATCGTTTAGTTATAAATTATGTCTCCTATGGGCCATGGGTTATGTAATTTCTCATATCAAATACAGCACATTCAACGTCCTGACTCAGGACTCCTGATTGTGTCTTATTTCAGTTGTTTTTGACGATTTCTTTTTTCTACGTTTTGGAAAAATTGGCGTCAATAGTTTTGTGCGCCTGGTTCTTAAGAAACTTTTTCGGAGAAAAATTACTAAATATCAAGAAATTTCTAACACCAGATACGATTTCCAATTTCGTTTTTAAACATGCTTAATTTCACGATTTTTATAGTAATTGTTACGTAATTGAACAGTGTTTTTATCGCTTTATTAAACCATAGCCTTATATTATCATAACCGATAATTCGTAACCGTTAAGGCGATGGACTTCTAAACAGAACATTTTTCTTTCTTAATTCTATGAACCTTAAAACGTTATCGGGCTCTAAGGGCAAATGAGAGAACGTTATTTCTCTAATGTTCTTAACATATGCAAATGAAGGCGTTGGCAACGCTCGACAATCGTTAGACCCAGGTATGATTAAAACCGGTTTAATCATCTAGTTTGAAACACGGTTCGTCCCTACGTAATCACTTAATGTTGTATTAATGTTTTTCTTAATTTTGAAAATTTACGTCAGTGTTCAAAAAGTATGGCCCCTCCACTTTGTGTATTTACGATAGAAAATCAACTCTAAAATAATCGTCAATTTTTTTTAACCTGTTCAACGAAAACATGAGTGCCAATCATCAATTTTAAACGCAAAATTAGATTCGAAGTCTCAACATGAACTATACAATCGAATTGCGGAAAAGGTGTTACGATTTTATTATTATTTCACCCACGTCACAGAAATTGTTAACCGTAAAACGGCAATCATTTCAGTATGCATCAAATGTGTGTTATTTTTATAATGAAAGTAAAAAAAAAACGAAATTCGAACGATTGATGTGTATATTACACTAAGAGTTATTTTTCAAAAATGAGACTTTTCAGACTTTTCTGCACGGAAAAAAAAATAGAATTCTCTGAAACTCACATATATGATGCAGTTTGATGCGTAGATTGCGTTGGTGAAATAAAAAATTTGAAAACGGAGACACGTTTTGGCGCTAAAGAGCATTTTCGAGGCCAAAAAGGTCACTTCGTGACGTCATAGGTCGAATTTTTGTGAGTTTCAGAGAATTTCATTTTTTACGTGCAAAAAAGTCTGAAAAGTCTCAATAACCATCTAACCAGTTAATGTAACACCAAAGTGCTTATATGGATAGTTTAACTTTTATAAGATAATTTGGTAGGGCTGTTAGTAATCGGAAATCGCGAATCGTTTGGGTCCAAAAAGTCAAGATAACTGGTTAGGGCTTAGGTTATTTCGCAAGTTTTTCATTTCAGCCTACGCTCTTTAGCCCATTTTTACCCCTCATCTTATCTTACATTTGTATAAAATATAAAAAATCAATAATTTTTTGGGTAACAGAAACCTAAAAACCAGATATGTTGTTCACTGGGCGGTTCTTATCGGACGTCCCACCCAAATCAATATAACTCTGGGCATCCTGTTTAGAATGGAATCTAACATTGTTGTAAGCATGATCCAATTCGTTCATTTTGCCGTAATAATTAAATAAGAGAATGGGGTTTGAATATTCCTAATTTATATTGCGTAATAATCATCATCAAACTAAGAACGCCAAATTATAACAAGTTTAACCTCTAAATACAAATGATGGAAACTTACCTGGGCAGATCATGTGGAAGATATAGCACACGACCGACTGGCTATGTTTTAAATACCGTTTTTGAATTAATGATTTGGTACATTTCCATTTTTAAGCGAAAAAATGGTTACATACTTTGTGCATATTTTATGGTATACTTTGTGCATATTTTTTGACATTTCTTATTTCGAAATTTGTTGCAAAAATACTTCATAGAATCCCCGGATCCTAAACCATAAATAAAAATATACAAGGAGGAGTAAGCTTTCTAACGGACTGTACCGGGCGCTCAAAATTTTTTTTATTATTACATTGATTCATGGAACGTGACCGAAACAGTGCGGATAATCTCCAAGTTAGATATTTATTCTATTCAGCTAGGAAGCCGATTAAGAACTTTAACATATCGCATGGTTGTATTAGTGGCTTAATGTTTATTGTCGAAGATTATCCTAATCGGATATCCAGTCTGTGTATTAATTGTTGGTTTCAACTTGCTTTGGATCAATTGTTTTGTTCATGAAGCATCTCAACTTCCAAGTGGAAATTGGTGCAAATTTGCACGAATCGCTCTAAAACGCCCCCAAACCGTGAGAAAACAATTGAATATCCGAAATAGCTGATAACCTGGGCTAATTAAATATCGTTTCACTTTTTGGCCAAATGAACAGGCAAAAAGGTGACATAAAAGACTTTTATTAAAAGTACTGTACTTGATACTACTTAATATCTAAAATATATTTTGAACATAAATTGAACATTTTAAATTGGTTAAATTGGTTCCTCTTTTATTCAATTTCCTGAAGATGGGACATTTTAGAAACACAGAGGAAAACCTTAAAAATTCATGACTTGAAACCAAAAGGTTCAATTTTTGAACATTTTCAAATTTAATTAATTCGCCTTTTTCCAAAATATAACTTATATAACAAAGGAAATAACTGAATTATTTTTTCATGTTGGGTTGTAATTGAAGCATTGGATCATTATTATTCAATTTCCGATTGGTTTTGTGCCGCGCGTTATCGTCCCAAGCGGGAGTTTTTATGCGAACAAGATTCGAATTGGGCAAAAATGCAAAACTAAAACAGACTGTCTAGTTTAACTAAAATTAATTTGTAGTTACAGTCCGAAAGTAATAATGCAAACTAAAAAAATAATTACTAGTAAAAATATATTGAGCTCTACAGTAGTCTACTACATTGTTACTTTAGTGTTTCCGTAACAAAATCCACGTGGTGTCCCAATCCATTTAATATCAATTGTAAGATATTATATCTAGTTTACAGCCATCTCTATATTTTAAGTAAATTGGGACGCCGCGTGGATTTTTCTACAAAAGACTAAAATAACAATGTAATAATTCTAATTTGTAATAGAATAAATGTTTTATTTAATAAATTTGATGATACATTTTCCGTCGCTGTTGTGCCCGACTTTTTTGGTACTCTTCTTATTCAGGCAGAATGAACTGCCGCCACCTTGGTTGACTCCTCCACTGTACCCGCCACCAGATCCCGGAATATCCTCATTGAACGCTCCGCCACCACCAAATCCACCTTCTGTTTTATTTGTTCCATTCCCGATGTGCCGTGTCCCTTCCCGTCCCATCAATTGATAATTAACTCCATTTCCGATTCCAACCCCGCCTCTCGGAGCTGGCCCACTTCCCCGCAAAGTTCGATTTCCAACTGCGTATTCATCACTGCTGGCATCTTTATGCCAAGATAGGGTTTAAAATCAAATAATAAAATTAAATCTCAAATATTTTCCGACNCCGTCCCATCAATTGATAATTAACTCCATTTCCGATTCCAACCCCGCCTCTCGGAGCTGGCCCACTTCCCCGCAAAGTTCGATTTCCAACTGCGTATTCATCACTGCTGGCATCTTTATGCCAAGATAGGGTTTAAAATCAAATAATAAAATTAAATCTCAAATATTTTCCGACAACGTAATGAGTTCAAATTTACATAAATTGCATTCTCATGATTAACAAAATAAACTGCCAAACGTCGGATTTTTTGTTCGTGAATATTTA
Organism: Oikopleura albicans; assembly: GCA_004367875.1. Taxonomy (NCBI): domain Eukaryota; kingdom Metazoa; phylum Chordata; class Appendicularia; order Copelata; family Oikopleuridae; genus Oikopleura; species Oikopleura albicans. The sequence continues at coordinate 135,832 of SCLG01000128.1, forward strand.
TGCCTTATTGGATTAATCCCTTTGGTGACAAAAATTGGCCATAATGGGAGTAAGCACTTTAAATAAAAATAAATGTAAAGGGATTAACCCAATAAGGCATAAATATAGGCTAGTTATAGTATTATTGTGAGGTTTAGAAAAACATTCATTGGTACAAATTTAAAGGAAGAAGTTAAATCTGGTTGGTTCAAACAGATCCATTATATTCACTACCCTAATCTGTGAGGATCCTCCAGCAACAATAAGTGCACGAGCCGGTGCCGATTGGGTTAACTCGTACACGAACGTTCCGCCACATCCATCAACGTTGAGTATGCCTAATTGTCCGACTGCCACTTCCAATATTGTTCCGCGGCAGAGTCGAAATTCTCCTCCAATTATTGCTCCCTTTCCGGAGCCTATATGAGATGGCCATCCCGCCCCAAACGCCTGAATCTTGTATCGTCCATTCCTCGGAATTGTTAACCGTTGGAATCCATCTTGGACATCAAATAATTCTAGGTTTTTGATCCAGTCGTACTTGTGTTCGTACCATTTAACACATTCGGTCAATGACGGACCTTCAGCACCAGATTTTTTGGTCATAAATTCGAAGTTTTGCCAAACAAACTTGTTCTCGTTAGTCACATTTTTCGGTTTGTCAACAAGAGTTTCCTTAACCGTTCTAGTACTTTTTCCGACATCGGACTGCGTAACAATCCACTTGGATATATTTGCTATTTGTTTAGCTATATTTCGGCTATTAACCCGTATTCCGTTATTGGCCAAATACCGGCAAATTAAGCGCGATGCAAAAGCGTCTTCTTCAATGAATTCCAGTTGATTTTCAATAAAATCTTCGAAAAAGTCACTTTTGACGTGAATCCGACTCATGCCGGTTTCTAGTTGTTCCGGATTTATTTTTGCCAAACACTGGTTGATAACATCCATTACCGGTTGGATCGGGATAAAATGCAAACCGACGATAACATCAACTAGCCGCAATGGATCCAGATTTGTTATTTTTTCTTTTAGGGCGTCACACTCCATTTTTATCATTTGGGTGTGCCAGGGGTAATCTTCGCCGAAAAGCCCAGAATCGTACAGAATTTCAATCAACTGTATTGTTGCATTAACGCCAAAATTTTCCGTATTAACCTGGTAAACTTTATCCATCATAATCTGAATATCATTATAAAAATGTTTACTGAAAAGTTAGACAGGCATAGAAATAGGGTTTGGCAACAGACGTTTGGCCCAGTTCGAGTGACCTGCACTCGGTAGTTCGTGAACTGGGCAGCCGAGGCGAGCGAAACTCGTCAAAATTTCAGACGATTAAAGGCCAGTCGACCACCGTTCATTTAAAATTCGGCCCTTGACAGCGCAACTTGATTTTTTCTGACTGATGTCGAGCCCTGGATAGAACCACACATTTGTGAATAAAAACATTTATGAGGAAGCACATTGTAAGTAAATATTTTTAAATAGAATAATTTTTAATTTCATTGCCAAATATTCATAAAAAGATACCTTTACAGTTGTTGCCGCGTAATTTTTGAAGTTGATTTGCAGTGGCTGGCTCGATTCTGTCACATTTTTGGCTTTTTTGATCATCATGCGGAAAAAATGAGACGTGGTTCCGAAAATGTACTCGTGGACGTTCACTTTTTCGCCTTTTATTCAAGATGTTTAAACTCGATACGAAAAGTTTGTGTTTTACACTTTAAAAGCAAATTATAATTTAAAAATCATTTTCCATTACACTTATCACCGACCAACCAAACAAAGCTGTTGAAATGTGAAAGATACTATCAGGGTTTTCTTTTTTTTCACTTTTCGAAACTCAGTTTAAACACCATACCTTTTGCACAATTTAATTCCACTTCATTCACAGTGCCTTCTTGATACTCATATTTGAAAGCATTCAAAATAAAGGGCACATAATTGAGACAACTCATTTTCCAAAATAAAAACTCAGATAAAACTGAGAACACTCAAAAATATCGTAATAAAAGTGGTAATGAAATTGATGCGGCAAAAGTTCTATTTACATTTGGACAAAAGGTAAACTCGAATTTGTTTGAATTGCGTCCATGTTAAGCGGCATTACAATTTTTTGTTTGTTTGCAATTATCATAAATCTTACAGTTTTTATTGGCAAGACATTGTAGACGGCCGTAATCTTGATTGCTCTAAAAAAATCGAAATTGTAAACTTATCGTATGTATTTTTAGAACTAGAAAGATTGTGCGAAAAAAAAAACTATGTTGTTAGGCGCTCTTAAATGATGACAAACCGCTTTTACCCTGAATAAGCTCAAAAAATAGGAATACAAATGCCATTTAGGTCAGTTGGATTACAAGTTCTTGTGCTGCTAATGGACAAAGTCTTTGGGCCACTTTTAGGTTTTCAACAACATTCTTGCTTTTAGGTGAACGTATACTCAATTACCGGAATTGGTATAAATAAACGGTCGCCAACCTTTTTTATTTTTGGATAAGAAGAGTTGGATAAATATTGCGCAAGTCAGATTGGGAACAGGCTTAGTTCAATTATTGTGCAGACGAATGATTCATTTTGAATATAGAGCTGTTTGAACCTTTGACACAAAGTCGAAATTTACACAATAAACACAGTATTGTTCTTGGAGGACAACAGACTTGTTCTAAATTCAGAAAATTATGTTTCGAACCCGCAATTTTATGCTGCATTTCTTGTTTGCACACCAGTATATTCAAATCAAGTTTTTGATAAATAGTAAATGCCATAAACCATCGGCCATGAATCATGGCCCATGATACTATTTAACTCCTAGCATGTTTGTTTCAGCTTAGCATGACAATTTCAGCTTATCCGTCTATATGTAACCGTTATATTGTAACGTTATTGGTTTACGAAGTTTCCTGAGCTTTGAGATAACTTGTGAAGTGAATCGGTCGAACCTTTATTTAACTCCCAGGGGGAAGTGCGTGTATATAGACACGCAACTTGTTTTTTTCGTCGATTTAAGGCATATGGACGCCCCGTAGGGCAAAACGGGTATTGCTGACCCCCCCTCTCAACTTTTCGACAAAATTCGATTGACGGTGTTTTTGCGTAGGTTGGAGATTTCAAACAGCTCTTTAGGGGGCCCATATCAATTTCTAAATAATCAGATTGACGTAGTTTGACGAGCTCTACAACTTGGCTTTACCAGTTTTTTGCATAATTACGAATTATTGTGAATTTTTTAAGTGCGTCTTTATTTACACGCATTTCCCCCTACGGGTTCCCAAAAACTCCTTCCCCTGAGAGTTAAGGTTACGAATAATCATTGTATTATTAAAATAAGCACAATTTCCTTGACTGTCACTATCTCTGGGTACTGAACCCTCAAGTGAATTGGTTCTCCTTAAGTAGGCGGAAAATCAAACAAAGAGTTCGTGGTTTGCCTTTGATTAATAAATCGACCACCTTCACGATAATCTAATTGAAGCAGTTAATGTCCATCGGCAAGTGAATTTCAATGTTTGGCGCGTAAAAACTGTTTTCATCAGTATCGGAAGGTGAAATTTGTTTCTTATGAAACTGCTGGGTGATGTTAACAGTGACCACTTGAGTGATTTGGTAGATTAACGGTTAACTCTTGCTCTATCAAAATTATAAATTATTATTCGGCGGAAAAAATGGACGTCTATTCAAACGAATAAAAAAAGAACAAAACTGCGATTATTAAATTAGAATTGTACAATTTTTATCTTGGAATAATTTTTTGTAGAACAATCAAAATCAAATCAAAGCGAAAAATACATAATAATTTCGTCCCTTACTTCGTCCAACTGTCCATTTTTACGGTATGGGGTAAAATTTCTCAAATTTTGTGTTCTAATAGGCTTAAAAACTAAAAAAGCGAGAAGCACGTTATTACAGTCCTTACTCTCAATACGGATGCACTCAATACGGACGATTTCTTCCAATACGGACGGTTTTTGTGAAAAATGTCCCCAAAAAACAAGAAATCACAAAAATGCTTGATTCGTTTTTTAATTAGAAAACATGGTCCATTTTCCGTTTTTGCTATCACAATAAAAATAGTGATGGACATTGTAATTTATAAACCATCACCTACTCTAACATTTTTGATCGAGAACGTTCATGATTTTTGCAATATCATTCAGTTTTTACTGTTGACTCACCTTGATTGAATAACTTTGGCCTTGAAACTGTACTTTCGAATTGTCCATATCGCGGCCTAATTACCCCCGTGAAACCCAAATATCGAAAGCAATGCAGCGGAATGTCTAATTTCCTTAAAGTACATGATAGCCAGAGCCACGCCATTTAGCGTCATTACGGAAATACTAGCTAAATAATTGAGGTCAATTCGGCGTAAATTAGGCAATTCGAATAAAAGGAGAAAATGGGGAGATTTGATCATTTTTGGCGGTTACAGTCCAAGAGTAGTAGTTAATTGAGCAACTGCGTTTGGCAACTCCACCATCTAATATATATCTCACCCCTTGTTGAATGAACGAAAACTGGCCATTTTGAAGCCACAGCAAAAATGTAGTGATAAGATATATACGGAGGCAATTATCCAACATTTGTCGAATTCGAAACTTTAGAAAAACGATTAAAATTGTCGCGTTTTTTTTTTTTTGAAAAACGCACAGATTTCAGTCGACAGAAACAAATATATTTTGAATAATTATCTGTAAAACAAAAAAACTTTAATCGGTTAACTCAACTCCAGGCCCTTCGACTGACTACTAACCCCTCGGGGGGATTAGCGCAAATTAGCTAGAAACCGTTTTATATAATAAGCATTTATAGACCCCAGCGCCGCGGCCGTACGCGCGGAGGGTCTATAACTGAATTACAAGCAACGCCTATTGGCTCACGATTTTTTATAGGCGCCCCCTATTGGCTAGCGTCCTTTAGCCACGCAAATGACTCACCGCGTGGTTTGTAATATAATTCATAAAAGCTAGTTTTTCTACTTTTGATTCATTCCAAAAATGGTACGACCACTTATCTCGTTCTGAGAGGTTATTGGATGATTTCATCAATACCGTATTGACAATACGACTATAACACCCCCTGTGCAGTTATGTTGCCGAAGTATTTTCAAAAAACGACAACATATTATAGTTAAACTGCGCAGTGTATAGGCGCCTCTCATAAAATGTAAATGACGAAATTTCGCAAAAAATGACGAAATATTACGAAAATATGACGAAATATTACATTTCGGCAACATAAGTGCCGGAAACATAATTGCGCAGGGGGTGTATTAGTAAAAATCATTTGGTACTAAATCATTTGGTTTTACATAATTGCCCGCGAACTGTAGAAAAAAATAATATAAAGCCTGGTATTAAAGGTGAAAATGGCTCTTGGAGGTAAAATGCATCATGCATAACAATTTGTTAACGTGTTGGAAGTGTTAAAAAATATGAGGAAATTAAACAAAATCGGTCATTTTGACCGCTACTGAATGTGTAATACAGCCTGTAAAAAAGCAATAATTAATTGAACTATAGTGGCAATTTGCACTAGTCAATGCCACCATCTAATTTATCTCACCCCTAGTTAATTGAACGAAAACCTGGCTATTGCGCGGCCACAGGAAAATGTATTGATAAGATATACGAAGCCAATTATCAAACATTTATCGTATTCGTGAGTTTAGAAAATACGCTTAAAATCGACGCGTTCTTATTGGCTAAAAATTCCCAAGNTAAAAAGTCTGGGATTAAAGGTGAAAATGGCTCTTGGAGGTAAAATGCATAACGCATAACAATTTGTTAACGTGTTGGAGATGTTGAACAAATATGAGGAAATTAAAAAAAATCGGTAATTTTGACCGCTACTGGATGTATAAAACAGCCTGTACAAAAGCAATAATTAATTGAACTATAGTGGCAATTTGCACTAGTCAATGCCACCATCTAATTTATCTCACCCCTAGTTAATTGAACGAAAACCTGGCTATTGCGCGGCCACAGGAAAATGTATTGATAAGATATACGAAGCCAATTATCAAACATTTATCGTATTCGTGAGTTTAGAAAATACGCTTAAAATCGACGCTTTCTTATTGGCTAAAAATTCCCAAGATTTCTGTCCTTATCTGCACTGGGTAGACGTAACAAACCAGCTTATGACGCGGACGCGAGTATCAAACCGAGATTAAACCGAGATATACCGCCCTCAATAACCTAACCGCCCCAAGGACGCATGACTCATTAGTTACCATGTTTATTCAAGATTAATTGAAACCGTTCAATCAAGTTAACAGCAATTGAGCTGCTCCTATTGACCATATGATGCATACAGTCCTTATCTCAATGCAGACGCTATTTTCAAAAAAACGTCCGTATTGGGAGTAAAGACTGTATCTTCAGTCCATTATTTGGCCTTGATGATCATGTACAAGGGGTCGCCAAATAAGAGCTGCATTACAAAAAGGACCCTAGTTAGCTTATCATACTGGATAGGGTTAGCCAAAAAGTGACGAATGTTTTCCAACCCTGCGCGCAACTGCGCCATTAAGTGACGGTTTACCCATACATTTAGAGCTTGTATACTTTTTCCGAAACGGCATGTATTTACCAATAATATTCGCAGGCAACTAAAAATGAGTAATTTCACGCGTTTATCACAAAGTTGTTAAATCGGTCTGGGGCCTTCCAGTACTTAGTAGAACAACTTGTTAGTAGCTTGCTAGCTAATGGTCACAAAGATTTTTTTTTCGTGAAATAAACTTTAGCGGTACATGTATACAAACCACATCGGACGTTCATTTTCGGGTTTACTGGCCATATTTACAAACAGTCCAGCTTTGTGACTTTCCCCGTATTTTGATTTTAGTTGAACATTACAGCTGGTTATTAGAGCATTTCAATGTTGTCGCATAAATAAAACTTTTAGAACATGCTTGAAGCTACGTCAAAAAAAGTACCCCGGGTATAATTAATGAAACAGCCACTAATAGCGAATGAGCCAAAAATTATCAAATTTTATATCAAACGAAAACGACATTTTTTTTTCTCATAACTTTCGCAAAACAAGGATGCAATTAGTTGGTAAATGAGTTAACATAATCGTAAGCTTACAATAAATATATAACTATAAATTATAATCAAAGGCGCGAATTTACCTGGTAAATTTTACAAATTTTGATAAATGGTTCATTAACAGGTATAATTTATTAATTACCGTTTTTGGCTTGACTATGGGTGCTAATTTTAACGAGTTTAAATAATTTGTAAAATTGAGTATATTTGATTCATTGCACAGGGTACCCAGTTAACCGTCGCTAGCAATATTCTGAAATGGACAAATTCAATCTGGCTGTTTGGACGCTGGTTTAAATCGTTGATTGGTCACATAAACCTACTTGTCTCGCGCGAGACAATTAACAGAAAACGCAATATTATATTATAATTAGTATAATAATTTAAAGCCATAAAGAAAAATAAGATCGATTAAGGCTAAATTTGGGACGCAATTCGCGAAATAAAAAAAAGGCGGCCATGGAAGAGGTCATCTCATTTTACATTGACGTGATTGGTTAGAGGTGAATCAAATTAAAGGTTCGCGTATTGAAAAATACGTGTACCTCTTCCAAGGCAGTCTCTTTTTTTTATTTCGCTAATTGCGTCCCAAATTCAGCCTTAATCGCTCTTATATTCTTTTTAACAAATAATTATCATGATAATCATGATATGATACATTTCGGATTCTTTAGTTGTATAAAAAAGTTATACAATTGGCAGAATAAACTAAACAGACTTAAAACCCAAGTTTAATGTTAATTAAACTTTTTCATAACAAATCTATATTATTTTTTTTTTGAAAGTGTAACTTTGTAAGCGGCATGCTCAAAGCAAGTTACATGTACACAAAAATATGCAAGAACAAGAAAAGTAACGAAACCGTTAACTTCTTACACGCATTTACCTTCTTATAAAGTACTGAAATAATTAAGGGGACGAATTCTGTGAACACGAGCATCACAAAGATCAATTGTTCAAAACAAGCCTAAATTAAACATTTGAAGCTTATTTAGAAGGTTATTTAAATACTTAATTAGAGTACCTGATTCAAAATTGTTTATTTAATTGCGTTAAGAAAATAAAAAAAGGTATAAAATGGTAGCAAAGTGTCATTTAACAATATTGGAAGTGATAAGAAACAGCGCCGTTTGAAGTGGTGTTAGTGTGGGGAACACCGGATGTTGAGTATGAATAATGGAGTTTATGGAGAAAAGCGAATCCGTCGAAATTTTGCCGGCGGTGACACTCTCTCCCGATAACATCTTAATGACAGGTACCTGATTTTTTTTTGTTCATTTTAAAGGTATAATAAGGATATTCTTTTAAAAATTTTCATGGGAGAAAATGCAAAACGACCACAAAAGTTCGGCGGATTCACTTTTTCCATGAACTCCTTTATTCATGTTAAGCGTTACTGAATTTACACCACCGATTAAGATGAAACCGTTAGAACATATTCATTGAAATGTCTTTTTTTTTAAATCACGAATCTTATATAGTACCCGGAAAGATAAGTCATCTATCCACAATCCGACCTACCTGTGGGTACTAAGCAAAATTATCTGCTCCTTGATCGACCACAACTTCATATTTCTTCCAGCAATCGGTTCCAATAATCATACCGGCTTGTGGAAGCACTTAGGCGGAATTACTGATTTTTTTATTTCATCGTCGACACAAATGTTTGATTTGTGCACCATAGTAAGATATTATCAGAAAAAACGAATAAACGTCAGATTTTCGGTCAGATTTTCACATTATCTTAATTCTAACACTCGGGGAATAAGGCCCGTTACTTACATTGTGGTTGTTTGGGTTGTTCTCTTCTCATAAGGTATGGCGCATAACCTTCAATTTGCATGCCCAAAATAAGTTTTAACGATCAGGAAAGTTATACGATCAGGAAATTAATCTGACGGGTCACTAACGCATGGACCGGGTAACTTAAAAGTTAATACCGTTTTAAATCATGATTTATTTAAATGGTGCCGAGTATTTTCAAAAATAAAAATTCTTCGATAAACTTTATATAAAAAAACTCTTTTTATAGAAATTTCTACCAAACGATCTCTCCTATAAAATTTCCCGAAGAACGTTCTATTCGACAGACCACGCTGCCGTCCTAAATCAGTTTCAATAAGATCAAATCCGTCAGAAAGCCTTCGTTACTCCTCTGGGACAAAACAACCCTTGAGAGTTAAATTGAAACTCATTAATAGTGAGTCATTATAAAGGGAACGTCTCGAAAAACGTTAAGTATGAGTTTTTGATTACTATGTTTGTCCAGCATTGTGAATTTTTTTTCACTAATTTATTTACTCTATGGTGGGCTACGTATTCGCACGTGGTACCTAATGCTATGCGGTAATCGTGGTGCATCTTGTAGGCGCCAATTTTCATAAATGAATAACTTCAGATGCTCACATTCTAAAGTAATCTTGTAGAAATCTTTCTAGGTTAGGGGGGCTCAACAGAACACATAGACGGTTTCTTTTAACTTGATTCCTTCATTTTGCCAGTTGGCAACGTTAGACAAAAATACAATTATAATCTCATGTGAACGTCAAGATATTGACGACAGAAATAATGCTTAAATAATCTTACGAATCACCCCCCACAATACGGTTTATGTACTTACCGAAATAACTTTAAATTTCATTTAAAATCAAATACTAATTACAGCAAACAGCCAACTGGGATGCCCCAAAGTGTCCTTAATAATTATACCAGTCGGGGCATACATCTGGACGAAAAGTTTAACGTCTATCCAAAAGAGACACTATTTTAGGGCGCGAAACGCGTTTGTTAGAAATCAGTAAGGGAATTATTAATATTTGTTTTAAGCGGTGACTGAAGTGGGAATCGAACCCACGCCCGCAAATCACGATCACGAGCGATGCTTTTTTTAATTTTTGAGATTTTTTTTGAAAAAGCGTTTTTTAGTTACTCTTTTAAAGAGACTTGTGAATGATCAGTTTATAATTATGATACTTATTCTTAATAATACTTAATATAAGTACAGTCCCCAATCCCACAACGGCCGGCAATCCCACAACGGCCGCGTTTTTTGGGACTTGAGAGCGGCCGTTGTGGGATTTGGGACTGTAATATAATTATATAGTCGAGTCAGTCAAATTAGGACATCATTATTGTAGGACATCATTATTGTATTAACATTTTAAAAGTAAGTGTCAAAGAAACGTAAATTAAACTTCAGAAAAGCGTTAGACATAGATATAATTGTATTGATAGACAAAAAGAAAAATGAATTATAACTTATCTTTCATTTGTTACCACCAAAATTTATTTCCGTGTGGTTAACTGAAGTTATCGGTTGTCTTAACATATATAGCAAAACCGCGCGTGGTCAAATACTGTAATCGTTACATTCAGATTCTTTGAGCGCGTGTTTTAAGAAACTAAATATTAAACTTCAAAGAGTATGATAAACTTTTTTATGATGTATGAATCTTCTAGGCATTNGATGCTTTTTTTAATTTTTGAGATTTTTTTTGAAAAAGCGTTTTTTAGTTACTCTTTTAAAGAGACTTGTGAATGATCAGTTTATAATTATGATACTTATTCTTAATAATACTTAATATAAGTACAGTCCCCAATCCCACAACGGCCGGCAATCCCACAACGGCCGCGTTTTTTGGGACTTGAGAGCGGCCGTTGTGGGATTTGGGACTGTAATATAATTATATAGTCGAGTCAGTCAAATTAGGACATCATAATTGTATTAATATTTTAAAAGTAAGTGTCAAAGAAACGTAAATTAAACTTCAGAAAAGCGTTAGACATAGATACAATTGTATTGATAGACAAAAAGAAAACTGAATTATAACTTATCTTTCATTTGTTACCACCAAAATTTATTTCCGTGTGGTTAACTGAAGTTATCGGTTGTCCTAACATATATAGCAAAACCGCGCGTGGTCAAATACTGTAATCGTTACATTCAGATTCTTTGAGCGCGTGTTTTAAGAAACTAAATATTAAACTTCAAAGAGTATGATAAACTTTTTTATGATGTATGAATCTTCTAGGCATTTTTTGTGTTTTTCATTTTCCGTATAGCCTTATGTATACGGTACCTTTACTGAGGTACCAACCTACGTAGCCAATTTTTTTCGAGGGTCAAAAAAGCCAAGCCAATTTTTTTGAGAAGGTCAAATTTTTTTGAGAAGGGAAAAAGCCAAGCGAAGCCATGCCAAGCCTAAGTCTATATCGTATAGACTATAGTAATGAGGACTCAAAAGTATAGTTCGTAAATATACAAAACTATTATTTAGTTATTTGCTTCTGCTCTACAAATCAGGGTTAGGCAAAGCCAGGGATTTTCATTGGCTTGGCTTCACTTTTCGCCCTTTTTGAAAGAATTGGCTTGGCGTGGCTTGGCTTTTCCCTTCAAGAAAAATTTTGACCTTCTGAAAAGAATTAGCTTACCCTACCTTGGCTTTTTTGACCCTCGAAAAAAAAAACCAAACCAAGCCATGTGCCAAATGCCAATCGTGCCGAGCCCTTCTTCAAATAGGAGTCGAAGTTGGTTCCGATCGTCTTCAAACGCATCGAAAAGCTAAATTGATCAATATTAGATTATTTTCCTCACTCTTTCCCCCGCACATTATTTATAATTACCGTCCTGTATTGATAATCCATTACGATCTTTCATTTCACATTTTATGATGTGCCTCATATTTTAGCGAAGCATTTTTTATGTAAATGATGCAACCGCAAGGCCTTCTTTCCATTCTTTTTACGCCTTTTCTAGGGCATACTCGGGTATTGTAGATACGGTCCGCGTGGAGTGAAAATAAAAACTATACATTTTGTATTTATTACTAGCCCGATAAGAATAAAAAACGCAAGTGGGGAAAAGTTCATCCGTGATTACTTGGACAAAATAGTCTGTCAAAAGCTTGCGCTTATCACATCATTCGTTTTTTTTTGTGTCTCACCTGCATGGCGGTTTGTTCGGTAATCTACAAAATTGAGCCCTTCAAGAAAATTATTCTGTCAGATTTGAACACACAAATAACTTGCAGATCTTGGTAATTTCATTTGTTTAACTGTGCTGTTAGTTGACCAAAATGTTAAACTCCCTAATCATTATTTAGACAAAATCTTCATACTGTTCGTAGTAGCATAATAATACCACAAATTCAAATCCTGCCAATCACCTTTAATTTTTACAATAAACGATTTTGGGAATTCCACAGGGTGCGCAGTTATCTTGCGAGCAGTTATCTTGCGAAAATTGCCGCCCGTACGCTTATCTTGGGACTTTTCATAAAAGTTTTTTTCGCGTTTTTGCCCACGTACTGAGCAGTTATCTTGCGAAATCAAGATTGTTTTTGGTTTTTCATCGTTTTCGCCTACGCACTGAGCAGTTATCTTGCAAAAAACGCTTATCTTGCGACTTTTCGAGGACCAAGTTCGCAAGATAACTGCGCACCCTGTTTAGTTCATGTTGTTCGGGCACACAATCCTTACTGTTTAACTTATTTCCCAAACACTACTCCGATGGGTTAACAAACATCACAAATAGAGATAATTGTTATCCATTGATAATTTACTAAGCTGCAATTAAAGATTCAATTTATTCTTGTAATTTATTCTTGACAATGGACCTTGGAAAATGAATTATACATTGAGCGGTGGAAAATAATTCAATTGGCTACTCTACGATACAATGAAATAAGAAATGACTCGTTAATTTACTGAGTTTTAATCACTTTTGTAATCGTACTGATAATTTGGCGTTTTCCAAGAGATTTCATATCCGAGAATGATTGAAAATAAAGTGATAAAAAACTGCCAAGTTCAACGACGAAGAAACAGTTTTTTGCAGTTTTAAACAAAAACAGACAAACTTGCAACAGCAGGTGAATTTTAAATAAAGTATAACAAAAGCTTATAAATTTATAGAATAGTAAGATTACTGTAAAATTACATAATTCAGTAGCAGCACTCGAATGTGTTGGTGATCGCAAGATTTATTTGGGGACTTTCTCAACAAAACCCTAAAACTTATATAAAACACTGGGGCCAAACGCCCGAAAGGTAGCGTTATACTACTACTCAGGGTTTTACATGAATTTCTGCCGTCTTTTTTCTTCAATTTTCTTCAATTTTCTCAGTTCCTACTCAGCAAAATGAATTTCACCCCTAAGCAGTTATCTTAAAATCGGTGATCTGAAAAAAGTTGATTTATCTTAACACATTTTGGGCCAACGTATCAAAGATTGAATTATCTCACTAGACGCTCTAGCCAATTATCTTAACATTATGCAATTATGTCAACACATTTTGAGTAATACTTTACACAGTTGTTAAGATAGCTGATTAGGTGGTGTACGTCATAGCTGTGAATTTCACCAAAAATAAAAGTTTGTCAACTTACATATATGATGGAGTTTGATGCGTATATTACGTTGATGAAAAAACAAGTTGAAAAAGGAGACACGTTTTGACACTAGAGAGCATTTTAGAGGCCATTTTTTGGCAAATTTTTTCCGTTTTCAGGTTTCTCCATTTTCGATTAGTGCCTTAAAATATCCCCTTATTCATATAGTATTTATATATTCCGTATAATATTCTGATAATCATTTCCAAAAAAGGGTCGTGAGCCATATATTTTGGGCGTATGGTCTATCTAATATGGAATTCGCAGCTGCCTCACGAGAGATCAACGCCAAAAATCTGTCATATAATACAATTATAAATAATTCATGGAAGTCAGGACACAACAGTTGATTTTAAATATATAATTCAGCATTTATGTATGTTTATTCAAGCTTCATTGAGGTTTGGCTGTCAATTGTAACAAGAAATGTAAAACTGTTTTATTTGAATGTAATAACTTTTTTATCAATGCTTTTTTAATTTGCAATTATGATTTTTTTGTGTTTCGTAAAGTCGATCCTATAAATATCTTATAGGCGAATTAAATTCAAATATACTACCTCAACTGTTATCTTAACAATTTTTTGCTGAAAAAAGTGCTAAGATAATTGACTGCCGTTAAGATAATTGTATACTACGATACGTTTCTGTCTTTCCGATTCTCGTCCTAGATCATTGTTAAGTACGGTTAGATCAGCTTTGATCACGTGGTTTCATAAATCAACGTCATTTTCTCAGTTTTTCGTGGTTAACTTTCAACCGGTTGTCAGTAAACACTTCTAAGGTTCACCATCGGATGCGCCGCTGCGGTTACCATATATATTCTGAAAACCAAGCAATTTTTAAGTACTTTTAAATCGGGTAAATATCGCAGGTGGCTGTCCTATGTATGTATTAGGGCAACATGGGATGTTAGGCGCCGTTCACTGCACTCAAAAATCGTCATTGTACAATTTAATAACATATGAAAGCAAGCCATGTGATTAGGCCAAGTTGTGAATCCTTCCAGTAAATTATATATATAACATTAGTGTATTCTTGTAACGGTCAAGTCTTTTATCACACGAAATAAGTAAATTATTCAAACATCAAAGTGTCTCATAATTCCGGTCAGACTTCGAATTCTGAAGTTACTGGTTTAATTTTAGTGATTAATCGGAATAATTAGACACGGTGCGATTTTGTTGTATTGTAGAAACGCGTTTATAAACCTACATATAATTGGGTTTCAAAAAACATACGTCTGAATAGCCCACGTCAAATTGTACTTTCTGATGTATGATTTCTGACATAGTGTGAATAGTAGTATTATAAAATTTAATTAAAATTATAATTTACAAGCTGCGTGATCGATGAAATAAATTTAAAATTCAAAGTAATATTTTACTACATATCTTTCATCACAAATTAATTCTATCGTTATACATTTTGTGTCGATATTCCCACTGCTAAAATAATAATGTCCGACTGACATAATTTTCATGAACAAAAAAAAATGCGGAGATATTTAATTGACTTTGTCGTCAGAAGGTTAAGTTCAACAGGCGTCAGCATATAAATCAAACAAACTTGTTCTTCCAATTCTTGCACAATTCTTCACTTAGCGCGCTGGCTGCTCTTGAGTTGTGTTAAAATGACCTTGCTGAATTTTTGTTCAAAAACGTTTTATGCAATGGATAAATACACGATAGAACAACAAATGATGTCAGATATTATTTAGATTTCAATAATTAATTATGTGTATGGGTAATATGCATGTAACGGCTCTAACGATACGATTTTAGAATGCACATTATAATAAGATATGGAGAGAAAGAAAAAAAATAAAAAATTTAAGAGACACAATATTTTATTATCGACCAACCAGAAAATAGCAGAGACTGTCAAATGATGCCAAATTTTTGGGAAAACATTCAGGTATTTAGAAATATTTTTAAA
>SCLG01000128.1:158153-173059 GCA_004367875.1 Oikopleura albicans
CTTCTATATTGCTAATATAATGTTGGTATGTGTGAGAATTTTTCTCAATTTGATTCCAAAAAAGTGTTGTTCTTAGGCCAACGGAATTGGCTAATGAAACTCGGCAAGATGATCTTGGATGGCTGTCAAAAATTCAACTTCCTGACAAGTTCATTTCGCAGAGTATTTTCATTCGTGTTAATTAGCTAATGGTACTCGCTTGATCATTTTCGCTCTAAATTACACTTTAACTCTCTTGAGTCAACAGAATGCACTCTTACCCGGATTTTCAAGCGAAACGGTCAAAAAAGCGGAGATTTTCTTTCATTTTTGTCAAGTGCCCAAAAATATAGTTTGACAGAATGTTTAATGAATCAGACAGGATGTCATTAATTGGATGATTTCCGCATTCAGGATTTATTTTAGTTTTCAGCGTAAGGCTTTTACTTAAATTCTGTAATTAGACCGTCATAGTTTCATTATACTTTCACTTGTGAGTGCTTTTCCTAAAAACTGTCATTATTTGGGTTATAGACAGGCTTCGAAACGTTTTATTGACGGGCGTTTGATAATAATAAATTATAGCGTTTACAAACGGTATATAATGTACAGTCATGGCCTCAAAATCGTTACGATTTTTGGTTCAAAAAATCGTAACAATTTTGAGTCATGGCGTCATTTCGTAACGATTTTGAGTCATTTGCTCTTTCACTCTTCAAATTAGTATTTTTATTGTTTTTTCTTAGTAAATCAAAATGCAGACTTTTAGAATAAAATATTGAGTAAGGACTGTACTAAACAATTTCTTAAATTTACATTTTGGGTCAAAATTATACCAGTTAATTAAACACCCAAAGTCCCCAAAAAGTGTTCAGATAATGGGACAGGGCGTTTGATAAGATACTTCAAAACCATGATATTTTTGGGTGCAAAAAGTGTTAAGATAACAGGTTATGAGCTGTACACCACCTAACGATTTTAATTAACTTCAAATGGTTAGGTGGTGCAGTAGAATACAATTTTTTTATAATACTAATTTAGCCATTTAAAACGTACGTGCCATTAAACCACAACGAATTGCTAAACCTCATTTATATTTATTTATTTTTACTGTCATGATTCGTTTACAGAAATGGAACACAAACCTCATGTTGCGCGTTTGACTTTTTTTCATGCGAGTTTTTTGGTTCAAAATGATGTGCAATTATGCAAAATGATCACATTGCGGGAGCCCAGAAAATATTTGATGAAATTAATATTAGATGGCGTATATTTCGTCGTTGGGCTGCATAATTTTTGAATTCACCATCACCGTTTATTGGTTATGCTATCACATCGACTTCAACGCACATTTAGAACATCAGCAGACTTTGTGAAAAAATGTGATAATTGTTACTATTCGAAGGTGGTTAAATGCTTTCTTAAATCGCTTTTTACAATTTATTTACATTTCCGCAAAATTGTTTACGAATTGTGGCTTTTTAAGATGACACATCTAAGCAAAGCGAATTGAGCCAACGCTCGACGCGACGGGGGGCTTTCTCTGAACTTACTCATTTTACACACAATATATAATTAATTATTTTTATATGTGCTAATTTAAAAAGTGTCACCTGCTGCTTCGGTATGTTTCAACTCGGCATGATGGCAGGCCTTCAGAACTTTGGACGATAAGAGCATATTACGCAAACCGTTTTAAGTCCTAAGTTTTTATATACACCGCTTGAGGGTTTATCAGGCCCTCCATTATAAGGGCACTTTGCCCGCTCGTGCACTAATCAGGCCACTTTTTGCCAAAGGTTTTTCGCCTATCCCGCCCATACAATGAGGGTTTATCAGGCCACCTAAGTGTTTATCAGGCTGGTTCTGGAAGGCGAAAGTGGCCTGATAAACCCTCAGGCGGCGAAATTTTTATACTTTGGTACCAGTTGTAGTTAACAAAAACCCAAAGATCTCACCAGCAGAGGTTGTCACGCGCTCGTTACCGATTATATATCAACGGCAAAAAACGTTGATATCCGTTGTTGGAAATACAAAATTAATGGGATTTAACTTGTCATGTCGTTGACGTTCATAATCCAAAATTGAATAAAACAGTTTGAATCACCTTTAGATGTGATTAATTGAAATTCAGTTAAAGCTATTAGCCCTCCTTAAATTCGATCTGGAACCCAGTTGAGACGCATCAGTAATTATCTTATGTTAAATTGTTTATGAAAAATACGACGGAGTCTCCCAAACTTGAAAAGAGAAAAAATTAAAAAAATCTCCGCTCAATATGGGTACGGTATATTAAATCGCATTTAGTGACACGCGCATCGTTATGCAATAAACATCGCATTTTCTCTCTTTTTTTTTGCGAACAATTTTCATCTTTATGAGTGTTTTGACATACTTTAGGGACATAAATACGCTCAAAGCCTGATCTGGTTATGTTTAGCGCCCGACCGCAACAGTTTACGCCCAAACTAGTATTTAGCCAATACTTTTGCAATTAAAACGTCATAATGAATTTCACTATTCAGTGTTTTTTTTTATTATTTTCATTTATATATCAATATATTCAAGTAAAATGGGTCCGCAATAAAAATGTTACCATGGAGCAGCACCATGGAGCAGCAGAAAGTGTAAGTATGATTAAATTAACGCGATATATCGATTCTATCGAAAAATCTTAATGAAATATAAAAAAGGGAAAATTTTTCCCGATCTTAACACCACAGATTTCAAAATTAAATTATGATAGCTTGGTTGAAATATACATAATTCGCTGTTGGACTGAAAACGAAACAAAGGAGGCGTCATTCCAAGCTACGCGGTGAGTCATTCACGTGGCCAAAATACGCTAGCCAATAGAAAAACGGTTGAAAACAACATGAGCCAATCATGCTTCGCTTGGAAATCACCTACGGCGCTGCGGTTGAAAAGTGTTAAAAACTCAAAAGCTCGCGTCTTCATTATAATTTGTTTTCTTCAAAATGGAATTTTCATTGTATTAGACCCATCCGACCTAACCGGTTCGAGTTAAACCGGTTTTTCAATTTTTCCGCTTTTCCTCGATATTATCATAATTATTCAGGCGGCGACCCTATTATATTCAACCATTCTATGTTGATTAAAATAAATTTGATACTGCATACCCAACTTAGTCTCCAGTGGTTAAAATAAGTAAGTGAAATACAGTACACTAGAAAGTGGACGGAAAATTATATTTGAACAAGTCAATTTTAGCCGTAATTGTGTTGTCAAGATAAAGTTGTCAAGATCCATTTTTAACCTGCTTAACCCTTCCGATAACGTCTTTACAGACTGTCAGTTTGATGACTCCTGCCCGGCTTTGGTCTTTTCATAAAATACATCAAAGTCCAACAGTATGGGGCCAGATGAAGTATTTATAACTCACTTTAACTCTAACTGGCTGGGAAGAAATGGGCGAAAAATGATGACGTTTTGGCATGTTTAAAATTGAAGGCCTGGGAAGACCCCCACTTAAATTTGTGCTAATTATTAGTTCACCAAGTGGTTACTTTGTGAAAATAACTCATTGAATTCACATTACTAATTTCTCATATTGAACTCATCCGGAAACGCAAAAATGGAAGTTCCAACGTTTTTCCAATTTTCAATGAACTTTATTTTTCAATGACTTTTTGAAACACGTCATGCTATAAACGATTAATAGAACACTGTTTAACCATAGCCTATTTTTAGTAAAAAAGCGGCTACTTATGCAAACAGTGAGTCACTCAGTCCGACACTTACAGTGCATTATTTCCGGGATTTTTGTTCACTCGGACGGGATCCATCCTCTTGATTATACAGAATATAATATCTAATTAGACAGCTTTAGAATGACATCAGTTTATTCTGGTACAAGCAGCTTTTAAAACATGTACGATGCGTCGATTTCAAATAATAATTGATCAGCTATTTTTCATGGAAATTTAATTTCTATCAGATAAGGTCTATTTTTGGAATTTATCTTAACCTTCAAGTGCAATATATTCAGAAAGTAACGTGTTTTTATAGGCGAATTTCGAATCGTACGACGAATTTTGAAAATTAGTTTCGACCTGCTAATATAAGATGCAGGTATTCAAATAAGAAGGTGAGATTTTGTGCCCTAAACTTGAGACATTTTCATAATGTTTTTTAGTACAGTCCCGACCTTCTTGGTGTGCACCCTCTTGATGTGCACGACTGCCTTTATGTGCACTTTTTCAGCAAAATTTACGAGGCTGCCAAGACTACCAAATGTTAAATTTTAAATAATCTAAATGAAAATACATATTCGTAAGTTTTGCCTCGACCCAAAATGTACCGTTGGAATCCGAAAATCCAACTTTAAAAATTGTCTGACAAACCAGGTACAGTCCCGACTCCCGTAAGTGACGTAAAAATCGGCCAAAAACGCGTCACTTAAGGGAATCGCGTCACTTAAGGGGCGCCACTTACGGGAGTCGGGACTGTAGGCAAAAAAAAATAGAAAAAATGTACCATTATGACCGACTGCCTTGATGTGTACGACTGTCCTGATGTGCACGTTTTTCGGAAACGCCATATGCACATCAAGAAGGTCGGGACTGTATTCCGTGTTGCGACGCCCTAGGAAATGTATTATATATACTTCGTGAAACTCAAAACACCTTTATCTGAATATTTTACTTAAACATTGTTACTTTATACATGGTTTATATTCTATTGGCAATATTGTTAGACATTTGCTAATATTTTATCTGTGTTTAAGCGTTTCCCGGCCTATGTTCAAAACTGACGGTACTAACTAAAACTGAAAAGCAGTTTTTTTGTGTTTCACTATCACTAACATCGATGGCCGCAAACCCCTGTATTAGAGCTATAAAATTCGTTTTCTTTGCCCGATTGACGAAGTTGTCGCCTTATCCGCAATTGTTTATATCTACTTTTGAGATGCCTTGCAACATACACTCAGTATTAAATGATTTTTTTTACCAGCGTTCAGTTCTCATAACTTTACGAGGGGCAAACGACTACCACAATTGTCTATAGTATAGCTGATGTTTTTTTCTAATATCGATTTTTTCTGGGTTTGGGTCTCCAAATTAAAATTCACGAGGAGTAGTTTACATACTACTAACATGGATATATTCGCGCTCGTAAATATTCTTAGCCAAAACTTGCTTTGATCAGGGGTATATTTTTAGGTCGGACTTAAAAGACCCGTGGAGAAAATCTTCGACTGATAAACCGCACGATCGTCACGCTCCACTAATTTACTGAATTAGTAAATTCATTTCATATGAAATAAGTCTTGTAGAAAAAGTTGTTTTGTCCTGAGTTCTTTGTTTTCTGCGTTTGGAATGCCTCAAACAAGGCCGATCGTACCCGGTACGGTTGACTGGTAAATTTTTTCTGTATTTCTGAACAAAATTTGCTAAGAACTTTACTTCTTTGGCCCCAGGACATGGGGCCAACAAGTCTGGTACAAAAAATTGATTTAGTAACCTGCAAAAAAAGCTTGAGACACCCTAGACACATTGGGACCTTTCAGACTTTTCCGCGGGCTCAGAAAATTTTTTTCTAAAAAACATCCTATCCGACAAAATTTTTGAAACAAAGTCTAGTTTTGGCGCTAGAGAGTAAAAAAGTGCTAAAATAGAGTAATCCATGAAGTACAACCGTTCTCGAGTTCCAAGATTTTTTTTTGCCTTTTTTTTGTAATCATCGTCTTTTTTGCTCTCTAGCGCACCTTTTGAGCTCTCTAGCGCCAAAACTAGACTTTTTTCAAAAAATTTTTTGGCACGCTTGGATTCAGGAGGCAAAACTACGTCGGATAGGATGGTTTTTAGAAAAAACAAATTCTGCGCCCGCGGAAAAGTCTGAAAGGTCCCATTGTGTGCATTCCAAAATACGGACACACTTTTTTGAATAATGGCGGTAATGGAGGATAATACAAGTCTTGATTAAGTTACAATATTAGAAAGAATTCAATTCATTCAATGCAATCCGAGCTTTAGAAATTGTTGTTGCCTAATATGAGTGATCGCCTGTTGTCAAAATACAAAGTACACATTAAATAGAATATCATCTTGAACAGATCAATTTGTGAATGTTGCGGTTTTCTTACCGTAAATGCTTACCATGGTTAGTAGTGAAATCGCAGAACCAAGCACTGTGGTTTCGAAACAAATTTGACTTCTTTTATCTGCCAAAAAATGCTACGTTTCTGGAACATAGGTTAATTCCGCACGCAAATTCGATGTTCTTGCGGCACTTGATAGTAAAAAAACGATTTTCACTGGCAAATGAACGATCAACGTCGTAAATTGCTGATATCTGGCAATGATATCTTTCAACACAAAATTTTTTTCCGAAATTTTTAAGTAACCTTATTTAACTCCCAGGAGAACAAGGGAACCAAAATGGCTCAAAGGCTTTGAGTCAAAGCCCTATTGACAATCGCTGAAATAAATATCGAATCAAACTTCATGCTCAATTATCTGACAACAAAATTAAAACTACAAATTAAAAAATTTTTTCAAAAAATCCCAATATTCGGAATTTCGCAAACCATGGTCAAATCAATAATTTTTCAATGAAGAATATTAATATTATGTGTTCGAGTTAACCCCTAAGATATAAAAATATTAAAAATCGCTGAAATTTTCACTAGAAATTGATTAATCTATGTTAAATTCTACGGTTATTACATTTAATAAAATTAAACACCATAAAAATAACATTTTTAATGTATTATTGGCCTTAACTGCTCCGTTTATCGTTACAGATTACTAAAGGCATAGCCCGGTTGGGATTTTGGTTACCATATTTCCGATATTCAACCTAGTTAAACCCTTATCAGGGCGATTACCAACAACTGGAAGAAACTTTTTGGTCTAAAGTTTTTTGGTCGGTTTTGGTGGGTATGTTGTTCGCGTGAAAATGATCAAAACAAAATGTATTTCACTAGACGTACCATTTGATGGTGAATACTGCCCGTGCTGAATGCATAAGCTTCCAGAATGTTTTTTTACAAGTAAAAGATTTATCAAGATGATTAATTTTATATACGAATGATACGTTCAATAAATTTTTCTTTATAAAAATTAGCTTTAACCTAATATTATTAGATAATGATATTTTAGAGTAACTCTAGTGATCTAAGATTTTTTTTTGTTCCACTTTTGAGTTTTTTTAAGCAGGTAGGCGGAACTTTTAGTTAAAGCAGGTAGTGCGTGGGCGGAAAAACTGACGGTTACTTGAAGCAGGTAGGTTAGTATTTATTAACTAAATACGGTAACTGACAGAATGAAATATACAAAATAACAAATTTTACAAACTCCACATTCTAGAAATTTGTGTAAAGGATTGAAATGATGGAAATTACAATATAAAATTACATATGGCTAAACAAACTAAATAACTGCAAACATACTGTTATCAGTAATACGAAAATGAGTATTTAGATCGGGAGTGTACTTGTCGAAAAGAGAATTCAAAAGGGGCCTATGAGTGTACTAAATAATCGTTTTTTTTTTCTGGCAGCCTAATAAAAATTACCAATTATGTTCTGCTAATGTAACAGGTGCGTTTTAAACCGTAAAATTGCGAAAGTCCGTTTGAAACACAGAAATATAATGAAATTACATGTCCCACAAAGCACAAGTGAAACTATATTTAACGTTTTGGATAGATTGAAAACATGTTTTAAAATAAAATTTTCGGGAAATTATCATGCCCAACCTTGGAATGCGCAGCTAGTAAGTAGGGTTTTGACACAGAAAGTGACGTTTGTCNGTTTGAGCGTATCAAGTTTAGACTTGTATAAAAGGATTTTGCGAGCTGAATCCGAAAATTAAACCCAAAAAGTTGTCTGATAAACCAGTTAAACGAAAAAACGTAAATAAAATTTAGTTATTATGTGTACCATCTTGTCCGACTGCCCAGTTGTGCACGACTGCCTAGTTGTGCACGAATGCCCAGTTGTGCACGTTTTTCGGAAACGCAAATTGCACAACTGGAAGGTCGGGACTGTACATCATTATGAGTAATGTGTTATGTAACACAATTTACGTTCCTTTACTCTTTTCATTGGTCATTCCTAATAGTTTGATATTCGATAACAAATATATTACAAAGTCAGCAAAAAAATAAGTATGGAAAGGTAGAGAAACATGCGGATTCACGAAGTACGAACGCTCTCAATGCTCGTTTGGACAAATGTCCAAAAGATGTGTTCACGGAACTTTTAAGAATATGTGTTTGAAGGTTAAAGCTTTCGATTCTGTTTGTACTAGTGTCCAAGTAATCTTTTTGTAATTTTGCATTTGAAGTAAACCACCCAACTATTTATCTTATCTTTTATGCTTAAAAAGTGTTAACATTTTGAAAGTTAATAAGACATTTTAATACAAATTTGCCTCAAATTAACCCCATGAGGGTGAATAAAACGGGGTTATTAAAACGTCCCTTATAAGATTAAGTGTATTTTATATGAAATCAGTTAGCCAAGAGTTAATGAACATACCCCGTGGATCATCAGACAGACGAAAAGAGAGCAAGTCTCTATTTACCATCAAATCCGACTCGAGAGTCAAGTGAATAGAGCATTGACAAGCTCCATTTTCGGCATGATGGTTGCTTTTGCAAGATAAGTACGCAACCCATTTTTTTGCATGTTTCGTGTAAAATATCCGACTCACGCATATTAAACTGTAAATGGAGACTCCAAGACTGTCCTCTCGAAAACAACATAACGGCCTACCCCTCTGTGTTTTCTCGATGGCCACTAATTGCACATCCGTAGGTGTCGTTACAGCAGGACCAATATTTTCTTGGCTGAAGCCTTCGATTGACGATAAGCTCGCTTCCAACTCCTGGTCACTTTCTACTTCCGCAGGATGGCGCACGGTCACATTTATCTGTAGAGCGATCCTTTTCATTTTTTTTCGTATTTTTCAAAATTTTTATTTGACGAAAATGGCAAAAAAAAAATTTAGTAGGTATTACATTATTCACCTATAAAGTTGACTCTGCTATAACATGATATTGGACAATCATAATCCAAGTAAAAAACAAAACACAAAAAATATAACAATACAAAACATGAAAATCACATAATATAATTAAGGAAAATGTCAATAACAACAATTAAGAACTCTCGTATACAAAACCTAAAATGTCATATTTCTCTAAAATTCACATTCCAAAATAATTTTAGAGGAATTTCACATTTTCGCAAAGCGATATTTTTTGTTTGTAAACGGCACCTACGCACTACTTGATTGAAGTAACATTTTCACGTAAAGTAACAATTTTTTGTTCCACTTTTGAGTTTTTTAAGCAGGTAGGCGCGAATTTTTACTTAAAACAGGTAGTGCGTAGGCGGAAAAACTGACTGTCATCAGATGTAGCTAAGTATTTATCTACTAAATACGGTAACTGACAGAAAGAAATACAAAATAATAAATCGTACAAACTCCACATTCTAGAAATTTGTGAAATGATGGAAATTACAATATAAAATTATATATGGCTAAACAAACTAAATAATTGCAAACATACTGTTATCAGATGCTTAGTAATACGAAAATTAATATTTTAATCGGGACTCCGATTCGGGAGTGTATTTGTCGAAAAGAGAATTCAAAAGGGGGCCTATGAGTGTACTAAATAATCGTTTTTTTTTCTGGCAGCATAATAAAAATTACCAATTATGTTCTACTAATGTAACAGGTGCGTTTTAAACCGTAAAATTGCGAAAGTCCGTTTGAAACACAGAAATATAATGAAATTACATGTCCCACAAAGCACAAATGAAACTATATTTAACGTTTTGGATAGATTGAAAACATGTTTTAAAATGAAATTTTCCGGAAATTAGCCTAACCTTGGAATGCGCAGCTAGTAAGTAAGGGTTTGACCCACAGAAAGTGACGTTTGTCTTGTACTCATTTGATATAATCATATCGGTCTCAACAAATTAAATATATGACCATAATAAACGGAACTATTGTCTTCAAGCGAATTGCGGGTTAACCGTTCAGGGCATAATTCAATCTTGTCCTCCGGTGTTACTTTAATTGACCACCCAATACAGCTTAGGAAACCGAATTTTTTATTGCAATATATGTGTAGCGTTCGTTTTTTTTTTGCATTGTTGCTATTAGCACAAACAAAACGACCCATTTTTTTGGGTTTTCGTACCTCGATTTTATAATTCGAACACAATTCTTGGGCGTAAAACATTTTTTGAACAAACTATAACTTATCAAAGGCCCGATTTGTGATACCTGCCTATCCTTAACTCTTAAAGGGGTTGCTGTGTGACGATCGTCACACAATGGCAAATTTGCCCTCAAATCTCATCAAGGCGGCCTCAAATCAAAAATCGCTGATAGCCGGATCAAACCAAACTTCATGAAGAAAATTTTGGAGCAAAAATTGGAAAGAAAAAAACTTCTCAATTTTTTTTTAATCTTCCTGAGATGACTTTGGATAAATCTGATAATTTTTTATTTGTTTAGAGGGATTCGTTATGGTGGAGTACGCGTAAAACAATTTTTGGCAAAGAATTTTTCCTTTGAAAACGGCCATAACAGGCTTTTGGTGATCATCACACAGTGTCCCTTACGGGTTATACGAACGCCTGTGAGTTAAAAACTTTTCAGATTTTTACTAAGTTTTGCCTATTTTCAACCAATTTTTCAGTTTGGTTAACATATCCAAGTTCACTTCCATATACAAGAAACCATAATTAAAAATATTGGAGTTTTGAGTAAAAGAGCTTTATATAAAAACTTCATAAAAACCTTTTACAGGAGTTTTCAGATTTTTCCAAAAGGCTTCAAACCTGTAAACGGAGTCTTCAAACGAATTGCGGATTAATAGTTTATGGCAAAAGTTAATCTTGTTATCCAGCTTTTTGTTAATTGAGCATCCAACACAGTTTGGGAAACCAAACTGGGCGAACACAAAAAAATCTGTTGCAATATCTGTGACGTTCGTTTTCTCTTTTACTGCTTTTAGCACAAACAAAATGAACCATTTTTGTTCTGTTTCGTTTAACTCCAACACAGTTACGGGATTGCTTGTCCTGTAATCACCATATGCAGGATGCGTCACAACGGACACAGCGGATATGGATCAAGATTTACTATATTCCGCTCTTATCAGTATACCATTTGTTAACGGAAATGATGTGTCGTCAGTCAATCAGTGTACATTTTAACAAATTAAACCTCAATTTGAGTCCGCATGATGTGTGCGTATACAATGTATGATTCAGTTTGACCGGTAAAACACTGCTTGGTACTTATCAACGAGTCCCTTTTTAGGTCGAAATTATTTATTTGTTAGAACTTATCAGCCGAAAATGTGAATAAAATGTACAGAAATATTGCTGCTTTTAAAACCCTACTGCACGCTCAATGACCAGTCATTGACCGGTCATTGGCCGTTCAGTAAGGTCACTTAAAATATAACTCACACATGTGAGTCTCATGTTACAAAAGAGAGAAGTGAACCTAACCAATCTAACATATAACTCACATGTGAGTCATATCTTATAACTAAAATGTTTAAACCCAACCAACACTAATTTCAAACAAATCTTAACAATTGCGTGGGTTCGAATCCCACTTCAGTCACCACTAAGACTGAGATGTGCCTGCGGTAAATAATAGCGACAATGATAGGAGACTGTCACCAATAGAATGATGTTTTATTTGTGTCAGTCAGTTTAAATATCACAATTGTATCCGGCTCATGCAATCGCGACATATTTTTAACTCCCGCCGTATCACCCCCGACAAGCAAATAAAAAAACCGGACTTTTGTGCTAATACTGGACTTTTGTGCTATACTGGAATTTGGTTACGCGTCATCGCGTACAAATCGGATATACATTCATTTTCTAGTTTTTTTTCTTTCAATCGGAAGTGTTGGGTCATAAAGTAATCAGTGTACACTTATCAGTTGTGTCGCTTCGTCTTAGATGACAAGTGGGCCACATGAGCCGGTATTCTATTAAACAGATCTTGGACGCAAAGTGGCTTTTAGATTACCAGGCGGATAACAGATAATTAGTGTTGTAGTGATAGTAAAAATGTTACTACAAAATTGGTAATATACACAGTCACAATTAGAATCTAATGTTATTTTTGACTCATACAACGTCATTCCTAAAACAATTATAATAATATTTAAGCGTAATTATTTTTACTAACAATTGTTCTTCCGTCGGCCTAATCCGGAGCAAGTTGACTGCAAAATTGACATGCTACTGGAGGATAAAAACGGGTCTACTTGAAATCGCCACACTTTTTTCGAACCCGCTATAGAAAGGAGAGCGCGTTTTGACGAAATCGCCACGTTTTGACGAATAATCTGGCTTTTTTCTTTGCTTACCCGTTAAAAATGGAAATCCAAAATGTGGCGATTTCAAGAACTACCCTAAAAACATTCAAAAAGTAGCAGCAAATCAAACTCACGGTCAACTTGCTACGCTTTTTTTTAAATCCGCAGCACGTGAATCTACACGCAGTTTTTATCCGTCAACTTTTGATCATGAAACAATCGGGCTTATTATGGTGTAGTATTTTTTTTTTGAAAATATTATGTAAGTATAATGTATACAGTACATGGATTATTTTACATCATAATAAGTGGCTAAATAAGTGAGCTGACTTTATTCCACTTTATCTTGTTAATAGTGTTCAGTGTAATCATTTTTTTTTNCATCGTAAACTTTGTTCGTCATTATCTAGCCGTATTTTTATCGGATTCGAGAACGGGCAATGTTCGTGCAATTTAGAAGTTGAATTTTTATACAATACGAGTCAGCAAAACAATGTTCAATGGGCTAAATTTAGTAACAAAATGGTACCACGTAAATGCGTATTTAACATTATTCGCCTGGAAAGAAGCATTTAGAGCATCTTCGCGATTACTATCCAACTACTCTAAATATGTAATACACCACCTAGACTGTTACGTTAACACCAAAAAAGCGTTAAAAGCGTTAATATAACTGGGTACCTTTACTGAAAATATGGACCGCATGACAACGCTCAGACTGCAAGACTGCTCAGACTGTCATACGGTATATTTATATTCAGCGTCTGACATGAATTCCCGGCAATATTTCTCTCGTATTTTCTTGATGGGAAAATTTTAACTTGATAGACTGGTGTGCCAGTCTAAAATGTCTCTCCTGGGGCGTGGGTTCGAATCCCACTTCAGTCACCACTAACTTGATAGAGACTGGTGTGCCGGCTTAAAAATGAGAATAAACAAGAATAATACGCTCAAATGGTATGTCTGTCGATGACCCGTCAATTTATTTGTTGCAGCTCATTTTATAAAAATGTGAGATCCGGGTTGGACCCCTGATAAAACTGCCCCGACAATTTCAGTTTTTTTTATATTGTTAATATAACATTAATTTCTAATACTTTAAGAAATGGCAAACATTTTATTAATAATACTTTAGGTATGAGACCTCGGATCGTGATTACAGTTTATGGCTTCAAATTATCCCCAAAATGAAGTTTAAGATAATTGATTTATCTCTTTTATGTAATAATATGCTAAGATTATAATAGAAGAACGTTGAAAATCCGGAATGGGAATAAGTGCTTGTTCTCGATATCTTTTTAAAACAAAAAAAATGGGGTGCAATTATGTTGAACCAATGTTTGTCAAAAACAACATTAGAGTCATCACTTTTGGCGGTTAGTCCAACCGCTCGTTTAGCTTGTCCTTAATGGCATAATAGTTTAAGTACGAGTGTATTGCGTAAAGATCCGCGTTATTTCTGAGGATTTTTTTTTTCTTTAATTTTATTGACTTATTATTTTCAAAAACCTAAATAATTTTTTGACAATTTATACTCACTTTTGTTATGAACTACGCCACCTGAGGGGTTATCTTACCAGGGGTTATCTTACCAAGATTGGGTTATCTTACCAAGATTGGGTTATCTTACCACTTTTTGGACCAAAAAGTTTAAAGCTTTCCGCCTACGCCCTGAGTGGTTATCTTACCAAGGTTGGGTTATCTTACCATTTTTTAGCGTTTATAAAGGTAAGCTAACCCCTCAGGTGGTGTATATTACTATAATAAATGATCAATTTCAACCAATTTCAGTGAAAATAATCAGTTTTTCTCAAGTATGTTCACTTTTAATCAATAATTTTTCGAGGTACAAGTTGACATAGTGTTAGTTGCGCTCATTCAAATTGGCAAATCGGTACATTCTTTATTGCATTAGAAAGTACGAGCCTTGATTGAGAGCATATTGTTCAGGTTGTTATAAAACAAGCGTGTAACAACATCAACAGAATGTAAGAATTTCAATATCGAGACCGTTCCTTTGTTATAGAAATAAACTAAGGGCCTTAAGTAAGCAAGTCAAAACTAACGTTTACTCAAATATTTCTGTTAAATAAATTATAAAAAATCATAGTGGTCGACTTTTCAAAGACCTCCTGTACGGTTCAAGCTGTACCGTTATACTATATAAGTTATATAATTAAGTTTCAGGAAAAAAACTGCATTTTTGATTCTTATACACTGTACTCGAATTTTTGCCTGAAAATCCTTTTAGTTATTTTGGACAGAAAAAATTCATTCATTCACCAGTTCATTCATTCATTCATTAACCAGTTTTCTTAACACCAGTTATCTCAACAAAATTGGGTCAAGATAACTGTTTAGACCAAAACGTATCGCGATTTCCAATTATCTTACCAAAGGCCATACTCCATTATCTTACTAAAGGCCATACTCAATTATCTTAACACAATTCATTTATCTTGACACTTTTTTTCAGCAAAACAGTTAAGATAACTGGTTAGGTAGTGTATTTAAATTCTGATTACATATTTGTTGCGTAACTCAAAGTGTAACTCACTTCTTTCTGCACATAATTTACTTCATTTTTTTTT
>SCLG01000128.1:185702-213357 GCA_004367875.1 Oikopleura albicans
CTTTTTTTGCAATATCCTCAAAAAAGGGGACGATGGGAAAACCAAAGACGGCATGGTTCCAATGGACAATTCCACAGTTATTCCATCGAAGTTAATGTTTAAACACGATGAAAGCTACGTAATAAATTTGGAAAACAAATATGCACCCATGTCTCTTGGGTTGCGTCAAAAAACACATGTTCACTACCACATTGACTGTGTAAAGTCAGCGTCTAGTACTGCCTATACCCCTTGAAGGGAATTATTACGCAAAAAGAAAAAAAACGTCTCCTTCTAAATGAGCTAGTGATGAGTCGCCCGTGTAAGTCGTAAACCACAGCTAACCAAGGTCACCAACTACACATGCATATATTTCCCATACATCGGCTGCTTGGAGAATCTGAGCGCACCGCAATCCAGATGTCATTAACACTTTATTCAATAAACTTGAATTTAATCCGCACCAAAAATACTCTTTCTAGCACACATAAGACTTTGGAAAAAAAATGACAGAAACTCAAATTAAAAGTTTTGACTCGTTTAAGGACGGGTCTATATCGTTGTGTAAAATAAAACCCGAAATAACGAAAGTGTACTTTTAGAGTATCTTTTACTTGTTTTATTAATTGGTTTAGGTTACGCACTAGCATCAAGTTCATCGGACTGAAAAATCTACAAATTTTTAATGCTTGAAATATGTGTTCAAAATTAAATTACAAAAATTTGTCCTCACAATTTGTCCGTAAAAATTTTGTTGTAAACTGTCTTTTTACGTCAAATTTTAATACCGTTATGATCCAGAACTTCTGGAGTCCAGAATCTGGACCAGAAGGCCTAGGCAAATGATCAGCCTCGTTTCTTGGTATAATTTTCTTCAAAACCTAAAACAGCAGACATTTCTCCATTTTTTGGAGTGACTGATCCACGCCTTTCTTAATATTTTTTTCAAAAATGCCCTCATTACCTTCTTTTTAAGATATTATATACTTCACATCTTTGCGCTGCGACGTACAGTCTGTGTTTTTTGATATCTTATTTTTTCCATCAAATTTAAAGTTCAGAAACATTGTACATAGCTCATTTTCGAGGTTTTTAAAACATTTTCCGCTTATTATACCATGTACATGAAATTGAAAAAAAACAGACTGTACGTCGTTTAGTTTTGTCATTTACTTGTAGAGCAGTTTACAAAAAAAAAATGAAATTAATCGCATGAAAACTGCGCAAGTTATAAAAATTGAGCGTGTCAAGTTCACGGCTTCGTGGGGGTCCTCTGGAAAGAATTTTGGTCCCCAAAATAATCAAACGTAAACGTGTACTCTTTTTTACGTTTAATAAATAAAAGAAACAATGAATTAGATTTTGTAAAATATGTTTCCCGGAAAGTGACATTTGTAAACGCTATTGACCCGTCCTTAAGGGTTAATCAAGGCCCAAAGTTCCGAATCTGAAATTAGTTTTATAAAAATTATTGGCGGGGTTTTGGTCAAAATGGAAAACCTACCTGTACTGTATGAATCCCTGCGATGTATCGTGATGACGTCGGTTTGATTTTCTCGTTTCTAGAAAAAGGAAGAAATTTCTTCCGATTACCCGATTTCTCACACTTATTAATTTTGCATACAAAATTATTTACTGTTGATTAAAATTTTGACATAAGAGTAAATTTGCCAAAAACAATTTGTACGTTTTTTTTTCCGAAATGGTTAAAATTATTAACTATCACATGGAAAAAATTATCAACTTTACAGCTGGTGTGCCCCAATATTTA
This sequence comes from Oikopleura albicans, assembly GCA_004367875.1. Lineage (NCBI taxonomy): Eukaryota > Metazoa > Chordata > Appendicularia > Copelata > Oikopleuridae > Oikopleura > Oikopleura albicans. Next base: position 187,453 of record SCLG01000128.1, read on the forward strand.
AAATACGAGTACCAAGAAGGAAGAGCAAAGGATGTCAAGTTTGGCTTTCTATTATTTACGAATATTATTTTTCGAATGAAAATTGAGAATAACATTGAATTTTGTGATTTCAAATACCGTATCTGAGATACGATTATAGAAACTCATACATGTATGCGCCGTGTTCGATTACAGTCCTTACTCCTTTTTAGGACGTTTTCGATTCTCGAAAATAGCATCCGAAATTACGCTTTTTACGCGTAAAGGAGCAAAGTTTGAAAATGGCGTAGCGTCTCTAAAAGGCTCATTTTGAGGCAAAGGGCCGTTTAGGGCCCGTTAGGGCCGTTTATCCCATTAGTAATGGCCCATTACTAATGGGCCATTACGGCCGTTTTTCTGTTGAAAAAGTGATTATCCCATTACGGTCGCTTGTTTATGCAGCCGTATTTTGGGGGTCAATAATTCTATAAGGGCCTTTTTTCTTGACTGTAGTAATTTACTTTCATATAATGGCGTATTTTAGACATGTTTGAACAAAAAGTGGGGTATTTTCAGCATTTTATTTAAGTGACTATGAGTCATAGTCTATGAGTCATAGTCTATGAGTCATAGTCTATGAGTCATAGTCTATGAGTCATAGTCTATGACTCATAGACTATGACTTGTTCACGAACGTAATTAATAGTAAGTCTATTTAAAGTTCTTGTGCTCAGATGGATTTGTGCTTGCAAGTGCCTGGGTCTGTGCCTACAAGTCAAAATTTATAAAAACGGCGATTGAAAATGCCTGCAAAAATCAAAACCAGAAAACTGGACCTGTGGAGCTCGATTTTAAAGTGTTTGCCAAGTCTACATTAAAAATCTTTTTGGATATGATTTATGAAGTCAACAACGAGGTTTTGGGATATGAAGATCTTGTGAAACTTTTGGAATTTCTGACTAAATTAGGATTTTGCGAGAACCTTGATAACAAAGAAGGATATCCCTGCACTACCAAGACAAGAGTTCGATTTTTTTTTTCTAGATGTATCGAACCGTCCGTACGCGGGTTATAAAAATCGGTTTAGCACTAAGTTAAACTTAATTATAATCAGAATATTTGTCAAAAATAACTGCTCTGTGCGTGGGCGGAAGATGCGAAAAAACATTTTTATGAAAAGTCGCAAGATAAGCATACGAGCGGCAATTTTCACAAGATAACTGCTCGCAAAACTGCGCACCCTGTGTAACTGAAGTGACCTCAGTGAAGTTTTACCGATAACATAAATCATGAAATAAGTCGTAAAATTAATATTGTTAAATCAAATGAACCATTTGAATCCAAATTTGTCCCAAATTAATTCCATGAAGCCCTCATGATGAGGAGCACTAATCCCTTGACTCAAGGGCCTTGACAGACATTTATCCCTTGGGCGTTTTTTGAGAACAGAAACGTCCTTTATGGGAGCAAGGAATGTATCATGACGTGTAAATAATGGCCTATGGTGTTTTCGTCAAAAAAAAAGTCGTCAAATAAATCGATTCGTCAAAAACGAGTCGTCAAAGANTCTTTGACGACTCGTTTTTGACGAATCGATTTATTTGACGATTATTTTTTTGACGAAAGCACTATTGCCCGTAAATAATGAGTTGAACTCTTTTATAGATGGTTAAAACGGTTATGGAGGCTTTAAAGCCGCATCTTTCTAACTTATCATCAACGGCGAAGATCGATTTGGGTTTGGCGTTGATGCATTTACAAGTCGATGAAGTTTTAGCATTTTTCAACGATTGTTTCTCCAAAGCAACGGCCAGTAAAATCCAAGCTCGTTCTTTCCAAATTTATGCCAGTTTTATTAAAGAGACCAAGTTAGGCGATGAACCGAATATGCTGGTCGATATAATTCGTTGTTATCTTCGCACTAGCATGAAACCCTTCGACAATGATTCGATTTGGAACGAGATATGTAAGAGGGCAATGCACGTCTCAAAAGAAATAACAGCTCATGACAATGCCTTGTTGAATTTTGAGTTTACCACGTGTGGTATGAACGGCCAGCATGGTCCAACATTGAAAAATTGTATTTCAGCCTACGAAAATGATTGGACTAAAAATAAGGACAAATTTGACGTAGACGTCAACAAGCCTGGAATTCAAATTTTTATTGTTCCAAAAACCGGAATATATGAAATTACTGCTCGCGGTTCGACAAATCGGCCAAAAACTGGTTCTGGTGCTATTATTAGCGGTGAATTCGGGCTTGTCAAAGGTGAAAAATTGAATGTGGCTATTGGACAAATGCCAACCCATGCACAAGGAGGAGCTGGAGGAACATTTGTGGTCAAAAACAAAAATGGCGAATTTACCCCGTTAGTCATTGCGGGTGGTGCTGGAGGAGATTGGGGAAAACATAAAAACCCTTGGTGTCATGGACAAACCGAAGAATATGGAAATGGACCTGATGGAATGAAAAACACAAACTTGGGCATGAGCTATGAACGGGATGGAAGCGGTGCTGGATTTCTAGGTGACAGCTCAGATGGGGATGCCCAATGTTTCAAAAAAGGGATGTTAGGAAGTGCATGTAGCGGATTTGGTGGTGGAAACCATGGCGGTAATGGAGGCGGAGGAGGATATACTGGTGGTATTAGTACATGTAAGTCCTGGGTTAAATCTGGAGGCGGTGGTGGATCATTCTGTGCGGACAAAAATGGTACGAAGAAAACCGGCTGGTTAAAAGAAGGCTCTTGCACAATTAAATTTATTTCAAGTTAAAACAACCTTTTGTTGGTCATTTTTAAGATTTGTTACTTTTGTTTGAGGTGTGAAAATTATTAAAAAAATGCATACTTTTCTAAGATATTTAGAATTATTTTAAAAATGGCTTGCATCAGAACTCTATAAGATATATACATATGTACGCTGAGAGACAATTTTAAATACCGACTCAATGGGCGCAAAGAAGATTTTTGTGTAAAGTCAACCCTTTACCCATTTATAGATTGCATCCCGGTTTTATAGGCTATTTCTAATAATCAGAGTCGGTAATTTGTCCTTGCTCTCAACCGGTATTCTCCTTCTACAGTAGGAATTCTTATTTTACTTTTGTTTACGTATGTACAATCCTTACTCATTTATCGGACGTTTTCGGTTCTCAAAAATAGCGTCCGAAAACGGAGCATCGTCACAAAAAGGACCATTTTTCTATTAGAAATGCCCTATTTTGGCCCTAAAAGCGTCTGAAAAGGAACAATCGTCCGATAAATGACTAAGGACTGTAGTATTTTTGTCAAGGCTGTAGATATAATTTGTAGGTGCAAACTAAACCGTGGAAGAGTGTAAATTTCTAAAGTAAGGGGTAAAATAATGAGCTTGCCGCTTTCGCAAATTTTGAAAAAAAAACGATTAGAAAAAAACTTACTTTAATCAGGAACCGATAAAAGATACCATTTGATCTAATACAAGCTAATTTTACCCCTTTGAATACTACAGTCCGGACTAGTCCCGACCTTCAAATTGTGCAATTTTCGTTTCCAAAAAACGTGCACAACTTGGCAGTCATGCACAATTTGAGGGTGTACATTGTGCACTGCACAATTTGAAAGCCGGGACAGTAAACTGATAATTTTAATAGACTGTCTCTTTTGTAGCCAAATCTATGCGGTGTCCCAATTCACAGAAAATATAGATGGCTATCAAATATTGCTAGTGGATCGGGACACCGTGTGGATTTTGTTACAAAATAACTAACTATAATCATGCGTTACGTAATAAGCTTGCAATAATTCTACAATTTGCCAACTCTGTTCACACATTTTAATTAAGCCAATACCTGGTTCAAGTTACTTTTTGCTCTTTCTTTTTGCCCCTAGTCGAAATCAATAAAAATACTTTGCGAAAAGAAATTTAAGTACTTAGGCCCTACAGGGGGGTTGGTTATAAGGTCAAAGTCTAAAACTGACTTGACCTTAATGCACTTTAAAAAAACTGACTTGACCTTATAACCAACCAGAAATTATTTTCCACAATAAGACCTTAGTGCTAAGAGAAAACCTGAATTTTTTTTTATGATTTGATTTTCCCCAAAAAATTATGGTCTTCACTCTAGAAAAAAGTGTAAAAAGACATGATTTATATACAAAAAAAATGTGTCTTCATCCAGAAAAAACCGTAAAAAAGACATGATTTTAAAGATCTTTTCGCAAAAAGCATGCTACTCAAAAAAACTGACTTGACCTTAGTGCCTGAAAAAACTGACTTGACCTTAGCGCAAAAAAACTGACTTGACTTCATAACGGCACAAATGGCTGACCTTATAACCAACCCCTCCTGTATCTAATATATTTATATAGATCACGAAAAGTAATTGGTCGAACTTTTGTCGATCAATTGCATCTTTATCAGAAATTGCGCTTTCATAAATGAGATAACGAATTGCTCAAAATACACATCTTGCATAAACAGACACAATTCTATGGCTCGAATTTTTAATTTATTTCAGTTTATTGTTTTATATACAACTATGAAGAAAGAAGTAGAAAAACAAAGTTTAGATGAGAACATCGATACGAATTCTGATTAAACCAACACATATACTGAGTATTATACTTTTGAAATATAAATTCGTGAATACTTGAGCTCTAAAGCATATCATAAAACAAATTTAAAAATGTAAGACTCGGAATTGTGTTATATACGAGGAAAGAAATATATTGGTGTTTATATAAAAAAATACGAATTTTATATCAATTAACACAGCTTAAAGCAGATGTACTTATATTTGAGCCACACTATTTGGTAATATCTTAACAGACTTTCTATTTTAACTATACTAATCGCACATGCTAAACTTGTATCATTGTTACTAATCACAGGTTTTAACCATTTTAGGTGTTTCTAATGTAGCTATAACCTATGATCTACAATTCTCTTGTAGTTTCTTTAACACAAAAAGTGACCTTTATGCGTGAAAAGGCCCTTATGGCCCATCACGCATAAAGGTCACTTTTTGTGTTAAAAAAAACTAATTGAATTGTGGATCATAGGTCATAGCTACATTAGAAGTACATAAGTTATGGGAGAAAACCTTCTCAATTTATAGAAACCCGCACCATTTCCGACTAAATCATGGGCTAAGAAGATATTTTGCAACTTTTAAGAGTTAAAAAACGTACACAGGTAAGTTGTGCATGAGCGATCAGCAAAATATTAGTAATTTCATTTCTCCAAATTATAAAAAAAACAGCATTCTCAAAGTTACAGAGGTTTGCATCTAAAGATTACTTCGTCTTTTTTTGTTTTTGGTCTTATATGGCTATTTATAAATTATTCTATGAACCCAACTGGGGCCCTCATTAACAAAATATTCCATCGGGTCTTATACCCTTGATAGTGATTTACAGTGAAAAATGATACAGCCCCTGATAATGAAATTTACGAAATGTTGTATGTTACGCAATACAAATTTATACATATATATTTGAAAAAAAACTAGGGTAAAATATCCAGTAGATTAACAATTGAAGATATCATAATAATAATAATAATAAGTAGTAAAGCATAAAATTAAATGGAAATAGCAGGACTAAGTTACCACGCCCGCCTAACTTTTAATTATATTTCACACAGTTCCGGAAAAATTTAAAATAACGCGGACATATTTTGTCGGACAATTGATTTGTCAAATCAGATTGATTGCATTGATTTATCATTTTTGTTATCAAAGATCAAAAGTTTGATCACAGTTGTGAAAACGAGGAACTTTATCAGATAAATAGGGACTCTGAAGGCATTTGCAAAGAGACCAAAAAACTTGACCTTAGTGCAACAAGACTTGACCTTATAAGTTATAAGTTCAAGCTTTTTTTACTAGGGTCAAGTTTTTTGGTCTTTTTGCAAATACGTTCACAGTCCTTATTAATCTGACAAAAGTCCTCGCTTTCATAGTTTGATTTTTGATTACAAAAATGATAAGTTAAATCGAACAAAATATAAGATCTCATAATCAACCCGTACTACTTTATAGAAACAAAATTTCAATTTGTTCCGTTCCTGTGTGAAATATACTTTTCGTATTCTGTTAGACACAGTGGGTTGTAAAATAACGATCATGCACACAAATATGCGCCTAGTTTGCAACGAACGAATTGATGTTTGTTTGTTTGTGTTAATGACGCTGAATGATGTGTAACTTGTCATATTAATGGTCGACCTCTTTAACCAGCAGATTCCGACAAAAAAGAAAAAATATTCTGGACAAGTGGTTAACCTGATTTTTATATCCCTTAGAATCGAAAGAATATTGTCCCAGTAAAAACTATTTGGTTCTAGACACAGTGTAAAGAAAAAAACGCAAAATGGTTCATACTACAGTTTCTCACTTTGCGGGATCTATTGGTTAAAGCCTTTAACTTAAAGGACACAACCAGACTTGAGCAAATACAGAAGAGGGCGAAAACTAAAAAAACGAAATCCTAATAGGGGTGCATTTTCGGTAAACAAAATTTATTTTTGGCCTATTTTCCATATTCGCAAAAAATGTCCAAAAATAAACTTTGTTTGCCGAAAATGAACCGTTATCAGGTTTCGCCGTTTTTCAGGTTCCGCTTTTTTCAGTATTCGCCGAAATCAGGTTGTGCCGGTTGTAGTATCATGATAAAAAAACAAGAAAAAAAAACGTTAAAAATGGACGCATTTGGTGATTAGGCGTTAAGCCGCGAATATTGATAATTGCGTCGCTTTTGAAATTGCGCATTCCGTGACCCTTCAACAATATAGCCGATGATTTTGCGCTTGTTGATAAAGGCGAGAATGAGCACGATGACGACAAAACCAAACGTAATCAAAATCGGCACCTTGGATTGTTCACTTGGGTAGCTTTTTTTTAACGTNCCCAACGCTCCCAACGCGTTGGGAAGAAAATTTCTCCAACGCCCAACGTTCCCAACGCGTTGGTTGGACGTTGGCCAACGTACCCCAACGCCCAACGTTTCCAACACTGGTTATATCGAACAAAATATAAGATCTCATAACCAACTCCTACTACTTTATAGAAACAAAGTTCCAATCTTTGCCGTTCCTGTGTGAAATATACTTTTCGTATTCTGTTAGACACAGTGGGTTGTAAAATAACGATCATGCAAACAAATATGCGCCTAGTTTGCAACGAACGAATTGATGTTTGTTTGTTTGTTTGTGTAAATGACGCTGAATGATGTGTAACTTGTCATATTAATGGTCGACCTCTTTAACCAGTAGATTCCGAAAAAATATTCTGGACAAGTGTAAACCTGTTTTTTATATCCCTTAGAATCGAAAGAATATTGTCCCAGTAAAAACTATTTGGTTCTAGACACAGTGTAAAGAAAACAAAGCAAAATGGTTCATACTTAGGGTAGCCGTCTGGGAAATCGAAATTTTAAAAAATGTTTCAAACCTAATGAAATTTTCATCCTGGGTATACTTTGGGCCAAAAACAACTTTTTTTTCGTCCATAAATCTATTGGTTAAAGCCCACAACCAGACTTGAGTGAATACAGAATAGGGCGAAAACTAAAAAAACGAAATCCTAATAGGGTTGCATTTTCGGTAAACAAAATTTATTTTTGGCATATTTTCCATATTCGCAAAAAATGTTCAAAAATAAATTTTGTTTGTCGAAAATGAACCGTTTTCAGGTTTCGCCGTTTTTCAGGTTTCGCTTTTTTCAGTATTCGCCGAAATCAGGTTGTGCCGGTTGAAGTATCATGATAAAAAAAAACAGGAAAAAACGTTAAAAATGGACGCATTTGGTGATTAGGCGTTAAGCCGCGAATATTGATAATTGCGTCGCTTTTGAAATTGCGCATTCCGTGACCCTTCAACAATATAGCCGATGATTTTGCGCTTGTTGATAAAGGCGAGAATGAGCACGATGACGACAAAACCAAACGTAATCAAAATCGGCACCTTGGATTGTTCACTTGGGTAGCTTTTTTTACCGTGAACTAAAATGACGATTTCAATGGGGCCTAAACAAAAAAAAACGGAAAAAGACATGATTTTGAAGTTTTTTTTCCCGAAATCATGCTACTCAAAAAAAAAACTGACTTGACCTTTTAACGGCACAAATGGCTGACCTTATAAGCAACCCCCCTGTAGAATAAGGATCCAGGTCCCATTTAAATCGTTATTTCAGTACAGCCTAAAAAAAGCTACCTTAGGTCGAGTACGGGCGGCGACGACTGAAGACTCTCGACGTCATCTGGTGACGGATCATTTTCGATAATTTGCGCCTCGTCGACATCGTCATCTTGTCGACTTTTGATGTCGACAATTTCATCATCATCGCCGCCAATTTGGTCAATGTTGACATCTATTTGGGCGTCACCATCGACTATGTCGACTTGGTCGTCATCGGCGAGGTTATTTTCTTGGACGACCACGGGCAGCTCGGGCACACTGGGCTCACTCTCGGCGCCCTCAGAGTTAACCGGGATATTTTCTTTCAAAGCCTGATTTCCATTGTCCTGTTGGATAGAGAAATGCGCGAGTAGCCCGATACATATTAAAAACCGCATTCTAAATAAAAAAAATACAAAATGAAACGCAATTTATTTTTAGGCGGTTTTGTTGGCACTGATTTATTTATAGAATAATCAATTTGGAGTAATGTCGATGACGTTAAAATGGCGGATTGTTTGCTCCGTTAAAAACAAGACATAAATCATGTTGGATGGTTACAAAGTTCAGCTAAAAACTAACTTGACCTTAGCGGCAAAAATATGTGACCTTATAACCATCTTACATCGGGCACAGGCGGTACAATACTTGTTTATATCGATTATTCCAAATCGACTATTCCGGAAATTAAAGGCTGCCATTTAGTTGGACAAAAAATATAAGTTTTTACAAGGGCGTCCAAATTTATGGACGTTAAATATATTTTATGTTCATCTAATTTTAAAACGTTTTTTTTTTGAAAAATTAAAAATCTTGATTGTCAAAAAATAAAAATATGTAGGCACATTGTTTAGAGTAAAAAAAAAAGAGACAGCAAGAATGAAAGGCTGCTATTTGGGCAGTTTAAATTAGCATAACGTAAACAGTGGATAACTTCAACTAGTAATTAATTTACGGATAAAGGAGGATATGCACAAAGATGAAGTTGTCGAAATTCGACAAATTGCTCTTTATTTTTTATGAAAGATTAACCACTTTGTACTTTGCACTAATTCAAACTGTGCCGATATTGAAACTTAATTAGGGTTGATCTTTTTCGGTGAAATACTTTGTAATTCGCAAACGTCGATTTCGGCTAAGCACTGTTGAAAGGCTGCACTGGAATCAAAGCTTTTAAGAATTTCGGAAGCAATATCTTCTGTTGAATCGCTTCTTGCAGAATCCTTAATTAAGGACATTTGTTACAACACATGTTTTCTGATTATAAGGTCAAATCATAAACAACTGACTTGACTATAAATTTCAGACAATTTAAGTTATGGTATACAACTAAATGTAACTACTAATACTACTACTAGTACAGTCCCCCCTCTGAAATGCCGCACTCGAGTCGCCAAAAACGCGGCACTTAAGAGGTGGTTTACCTTCTACATAGGCTACAGGGTGAGGTAATATAGATGCTAAGCCGTTTTTGGTTCGCGAGTGCGCTGAGCGAATATGAGTCACCAAAAAATGGCTTAGCATCTATATTACCTCACCCTGTATTTAAAATCATAAAAGGCAGAAATAATTCTACAAATGCGACAAACCTTTATCGCTTCGGAAACGGCTTCATCGAATGACATTTTCAAGGACTCCAATGTTTCTTCGAGGCGTCTTCTCGGTTTGTTAACAAAAAAATTATCGCGAAACTAGACAAAAAACTTTTATGCAAGGAAAAAAACAATTTATCAAATAAAAGTATATTAAAATTTTCATTTGAAGATGAAAATTTAGAATAAGGTCTTACTAACCTTAATTGAGTTCTCGATGAGGGTTAAATTACGGGCCGGACCCGTCTTTCGAATTCGGGGCGAAGTAGGTTTTAGGTTTGGACACCATGACTCTGAAGGTATACTTTCCTTTCTTCGTTTGGGCGGAGTCGGTAAATAATTATTGCCGGCTTCAATATCATGGTCCAAAACCGACATCTCTGAATACGACAAAATCTTACTACTGTACTTATAAATTTTCACGTTTTTTTTTATTTAATACATCGTCTGCGTAGTTTTCTGGTAAAAGTATTTTTTTTTAATACAAGATAACTACAGGGGTGGTTATAACTTATAAGATCTTAAGATCCTAAAGGATTTTTTACACGACGCATAGGCGAGATATGACGCAATTTTACATTTTTGCGATATAACGCGGTGAACGATAATTGCGTAGGCAAAATATTAACAAAAGTAAGGTCGTTTTAAAATTAGTAGGGTAAAAAATTGAAATGTAAATCCCGTGAGTGTGGGACAAGGTTTGACCGTAAGTTTTTGTGCAAGGCATAGAAAATTTTTGGGCATTTTAGCGCACTCAAAAAAGTCTGACATCGAACCGGAAATATCCGAAAATTTTTTCTATCAGTTGCAAAAAAAGTTAAAATTTTGTATCCTACTAATTTGAAAACGACCCAAAGAACACATGACGAAATAATTTTGTAAAAAAACTGCGCAGACGGTGCTTGATTTTTTCCCTGCAAATTTAAAATGTTTTGCCGTATGGGCTTTTTATGCGTGTCACATTTAATTTCTAGTTTTAAAAGTTACTTTAGTAGGACCTACTTTAGTACACAAACACATATACACAGACGGGTTTTTTTTTCATCCAACCTACAATACTTTTGCAACTCCTCTCAGACGAAACAAGTTATGAATTTAATTCCAACGGTATACGACGCCCAAAGGATGGGCCGAGTGCGTACGGGGGGTCNGACCCCCCGTACGCACTCGGCCCATCCTTTGGGCGTCGTATACCGTTGGAATTAAATTCATAGCTTGTTTCGTCTGAGAGGAGTTGCAAAAGTATTGTAGGTTGGATGAAAAAAAACCCGTCACACGAGTCTTTGTTATCTGGATACTTTATTATTTGTCCGTATTGCAAAAATAAATTCCGTTTTTTTTTTAATCGGTAGGGCAAACGAGCCCGACAGCTGAGCAAAAGGGTGATATGAATTACAATGAAGGAAGTGATGAGTTGCTAGCGAAGGAATAATAGTGAAACACTTGTTAAGTTCGACATTTTTAAGAAAAATAGAAAACAAAAGAAGTTTTGGACAAATATTTTTTACATGTTTGCTCAAGTCGGTTCCATTATCCTAAAAACATAAAAGTGGCTTTCAAGAAAAAGGGCTAGTAAAAATAAAAATACAGATTGAAAGCGTTATCGATTAAATACGAAGCGGACTGAAAATAACGATACGAATAGTGTCCGCCAAATAATGTATTTATGGGCCAAAAGTTTTGGCCCAAAACCCTTGATAATATATTTTTACTAGAAAAATCGGTTAACCGAAAACTCACTCGAAATTGCAAGAAATTAGGACCATATTTAAGCTGGGAGAGGAGTGGTTATAAAGTCGAGGTGAAAAAGTGAGTCATTTATTTAAGCTGACTTGGCCTTCCAAAATTAAAAATAATGAAAAGGGCATTAATGGTCCTGAAGTACTTGACCTTACAACCCACATGCCAGACCTAATAATTAGTGATTAATTGACCTTGTATGAAACAATCCATATTTTTCCAGCAAAAAATAAATTTGGGACAATTCTCATATGAGTTTTTTTTTGTCATTCGTATCAAATCGAACTTTAAGTATCACCCTCATGTTGAACAGGGAAAACGAAGGGAAATAATGAAATAAAATATTACTCCGAAAAATCGGATTCCGATTGTTCGTCCTCGGAGGATTCGTTGTGCTTTTTGCGTTTTTTCTTCTTTTTCTTGACTTTTTCTTGGTTTTCGTGGCCGTCATTTGACGCTTCGGTGCTACCCGGCGTGTCGTCACTTTTCCGTTTGCTCGACATTGGAGGTAATTTGCCTTGGTTTTGTAACATTGCACGGGCCGATGAAAAGACCGACTGCAGAATCACTGAATCTTCAAAAATCTAGAAAAAATATAACTTTATTTATAATCATGTGTATTGGGATCGGGTCAACTCGGGTGTATTTGAGTTTCTCGAGAAACTCAGGTGTATTTATTTTTTTTTTCAAAATACACCCCAGTTTCTCAGAAAACTCAGGAAAAAATTATGTGGCGCGTGGGAGTTTTTTTTTTCTGAAAATATTAATTTATGATGGTGATCTTAAATGTTGTTGCCCTCATGTAAAAATGGTACTTTTGCGCCTCGTAGGGGTTATAAATTTCTGTTATCTTTCACTTATTTTTTTTAATTTGATTTTGAAATTTAATGGCGCAGGGGTTACTTGAATGGAAACATTCTAAACTTACCAGTGACCCTTCAATGTTATATTTTTGTGTATTTTGACACATTAGGTTGATATCCTTTTCCAAGTCATCAAGAGATCGATATTTCTCATTTCGAATTCTTTGTCGAATTTTTTGAATATCAACTGGTTTCTGAAATTGGGATTTTAATTTAAAATCATGTTTAAATTATAAATGTATGACGAACCTTAATTAACTCGTAGTAGTCTGGGAGATCCCGTTTTGGCGGCAGCATCATAAAAGGATCGCTTAAGCGACGGCCTTCACTAAAATATTAATAAATTAAAATTAATATTTATTCATTGATTTATTAATTTCTTATTAGTGATTTCACGTCACCGAGCAGCATTTAGATATAAATCTAAATGGCGTATAAAACGATGACTACATGAATTTCCGCCGTTTTTCTTTCGTATTTTCTAGATAGCCATACTCAAGTCGATTTCCGCACGTCAAAAGATCGAATATCGCCTTCTAGAAAACGCGGGAGAAAAGATGGCGGAAATTCATGTAAAACGCCGAGTAATATTGGGATGTTGTCCCGAACGCGTTTATATAACCCTAGAGGGATTGACTGTTATCCAGTCATGTCCCATGAAAAATAATTTTCTCAATTTATTACCAATTTGAAAGACAATACATAAAAATTACATATACATTATATACTTACGTATCCTCATATTCGACAATGTAATCAACCAAGGCTTTCATACGTCGGACAAGCTCTTCATCAAGCGGTGGAAGTTTTTCGCCGGGCGTTCGACCTTTTTTCTTTTTCGGTTCTTTGGGCGCGTCCGGGGCCTCATCGCCGCTCTCGTCCCGCTTGCGCTTCACAGGCCCCCTATCGCTAAATGTAATTGAGAATTGCGAAAACCGAAAAATATTTTTGAAACACCAAGAAGAACGATTTTTGACCGAACTTTTTTTTTAATAATATCCAAACATACCCGCGAGTACTTCTGGCTTCGTCTTCCAGTGCACGAACATCCTCGCCGTTATCAACCGCATTGAGCCATTGTTCTTCCGTCAACCCCTCGCCGTAATTGACCTTAATGTTACATTTAGCTTTAAAAATTTACCACCATTTTTAGGGTCTTCAGCTAGAGAAAGTGCGAAAAGATGGGACCTTGTAAAAATTTTGCTCGAAATGAAAAGACTAAAAAATGACCTAGAGGTCTCCAAAAAGCGTACATGGGGTCTGGTTATAAGGTCAAGCCCAAAAAATGGACTTGACCTTAAAGCTTTTCAAAAAATGACTTGACCTCAATTAAGGACGGGTCTATAGAGTTGTAAATACAAATAAAAATCTAAAACTTGAAAACTAGCTTTTAGTAAAACTTTTATGTGTTTTATGAATTTGATCAGGTTCTACTACAAATATGAAGTACAAACAAGTTCATTATTGAGGAATTTCTAGAAAAAACTAACGTCCTAAAAATTCGTTCAAATTCCTAAATGAAAAAAATCACCCATCNGAATTTTCTTCAACTTCACGCCCACGCGGTGGCGCTACCTGGGTGGTTATGGTGTCGAACATTTTCTCATGACATAGTTCCAACATTTCTACATAAGCTCGTAACACAAATTAATGAAATCAATGGCGTGAAATAGCTATTATAGCGTTTTCCCGTGAAGTAAATTTTGTAAAAAACGCTATAGACCCGTCCTTAAGGCTAAATTATATTTATAATTTTGACTTAGTGCAAGAACAAAATGGCTGGACCTTAGTGCAAAAAGATGACTTGACCTTATAACGGTTATACCTTGTGGCCTTATAACCAGACCCCCCTGCAAAAAGACATGATTTTAAAGTTTTTGTCCCAAAAAGCTTGCCTTTGATTCGACCTTAGTCTCAAAAAAAGACGGTAAGGTCTAAATAAAGTGCAAAAAGACCACAATACCTTATAACGGACCAAATCTCAGACCTTATATCCAACCCCCTGTTCTACTTACGTTGTTTCGGTTTCGTGTACCCCGGCCATACAGTCGATCCTCTTCGTTTTTCTTTTCGATTTCGTGAGCTTCTTCCAATGTTTTGCTGAAAGGGAACGCATTAGCTCCAATATTAATCATATTTTAAAACAAACCATAAAAAGGCGGGCAGTTCAGTCTCCTCCATGAGTGTACCCACTCCTGGATCTTGATTCATCACCCTTTCATTGTCCATTTTTTGGAATAATTCGAATTCATCCTCACTGCGCGCTAACATCTAGTAAATTTGATTTTAATTTTGTAAAAAAAAATTTAAATGTGGTNCCCAACGTTTCCAACACTGCTGGGCTGTTATCTTGCAGATGTCCCCGTTCGCCCCGTTATCTTGCGGATTTTTTTCATGCGATTTATTATTGCAAGATAACAGCGCAGGGGGTGTAGGATCTATATAAGATATCTTTATATGTTAAGAACGACGCAGTTATCTGACCACTATTGTATTACTGACCTACTATAATATTATGTTTTTTGGACAAAAATGTCCAGATAATTGCTCAGGGTGTATTAAGAAATCCTGAAGGTATTTTTTTTAATTCCGATTAAAGGCCGAAAATATTTATTTGCTTTAGCAAAAAAAAAACTAACGCACCATATTGATAGTTTCATCATCTGGAATTTCATCTTCCTCTTCGTCCATACCCTCTTGGGCAATGATGTCCATCAACATTTGTCGCCGCTCGGCCCCGGAGGATTTATTGTCGAATTTTCCGGCTTGGATAACCTTTTCGTCGACGGTCAGTTTATACCGGGCAGCCGCCAAAATGCGCTCCTCGACCGAGTTTGACGTGACAAAACGCAAAACACGCACCTCGTTCTTTTGCCCGATTCGATGGGCACGATCTTGAGCCTAGTAAGGTTCCGAAATCGACTATTGGTCATTCTGGTATCGATTTAGTAGTTGCAAAACGTTTTGCACACAAAGGTTTGTTTTTAGGATGACCATTATAATTTATAACCAACTGAACTCAGTTCCAAGATACTAGAAACTAAAAAGTTGCAATAAAAAACATACAGGGGTGTGTTTATAAGGCAAAGTTCAAAAACTTACTTGCCTTTAGCGCAGTTAAAAGATGGAACGGGAAAAATACATGATTTAGAATCTAAAATCATGTCTTCATAAGGTCGTTTTTTATAAATTTTAGATAAAAAACGACCTTATAATTTATAAAGATAAAAAAAATTTCTAGACAAAAAAATAATTATTTTTGACCCAAAATATACCCGGTATAAAATTTTCANAGATTTGTTTCATTTTTTTAAAATTTCGATTTCCCAGACGGCTACCCTACTTATAAAGACATGATTTTGATTTAAGGATGCGCCATACCTAGGATGCATTCCGGGAAATTGAAATCTCGAAATATACGTTAGAAACTGATGAAACTTTATGTACGGGGTAATGATGATACAAAAAGTCCAAAAAAATGACTTAAAAACTTGCAGCATGTCACGTGTTGGCGCTAGAGAGCAATTTGTAATTTTCCCGAAATGCATCCTAGCCATACCCTATTGGCTGAAAAATCAAGTCTCCGAAATGAAGTCGCTTTCTCTTCAAATATAACCCTTATTAATTTGAACTTTTTTCAAATATATTCAGAAAGGTTTGACGGACTGATTTTGAAAGTAATTAAAATTATTGGTCAACATACATACCCCCCACGCGTGAGGGTTCTATTTGAATAGAAAACGACTTTATCTCGGAGATATGATTTTTCAGCCAGTAGGGTATGGCGCATCCTTATAAACCTGACTTTATAACGGTCGAAGTACCAGAATCGATAACCACCCGTATTTGTGACTTATTGGTCACGTTTTGCGTAGCTAAAAGTATATTTATAGTAAATTTCGAACCCTGGCCTGCATGTCCTGATGCGGATTCCAATCCGAGTCGAAAATAATGACCGTATCGGCCGTCTGTAAGTTCAACCCCAATCCTCCAGCGCGCGTCGATAGCACAAAGACGTCATATGGTGAGTCCTTTGCGTTGAACTGTTTCAACAACTCACCACGATCGTCGGCTTTTGTTGAGCCGTCAAGTCGCAAATATTTATAATTATAGTAAGAAAAGTAGTCTTCCATAATGCTGATGACCTGTGTCATCTGGGTGAAAATTAGCACTCTATGATTCGATCGCTTCAGTTTGGGCAATATACGCTCAAGTAACTCGAATTTTCCGGCGGAACGGATAAGTCCTAAAATAAAGCTGTTAACCTCGAAACAAAATTAATTTTAATTTTCTTTATCTTTAAAGATATTTTTTTGGCCAAAAAGGAGCCGAATTGCAAGTTGGAGAATTTTTAAATAACATATCTGTCATCACCATTAAAAATCGGCTCGAATGAGTACCTTAACGGTGCATTTCAAAAAAGTAATTTGACCCCTTTTTCTGCCGAAAATCGGGTCAAATTTCAAATTTGAGAATTTAAATAGCATATTTGTAATCGGCGTTCAAAATCCGTTCTCAAGAACCCCTGGATGAAACATTTTTCTCCAAACCCACAACATATGGCGAAAGGATTGTTTGATACTGTATGTCGGTGCTCAAACTGACTCGATGAGGCCAAAATGGCGTTGAAAAAGATACCAAAGTTGCATAAAGCACGTCAGTTTCAGCATAGGCGCAAGTTATAAATAAAATAAGTGCAAAAACATACCTACGCCTTCGACGGTCGTGTGGCCGGGACCATGAATTCTCTCGGCCATAGCACGCTCGACGTGTTCAAACATAAAGGGGTGGTTGCAAATCTTGCGCAGTTGCATAATTGTGTTCATCAAGGCCTTCGAGCCTGACTGTTTATTTTTCTTATCGGCCTGGTCAACGAGCATGTAGCCCTGTTTCATGTGTTTGTACAGTTGTCGTTGTAAAGCCGACATTTCACACCGAATGATGTGCTCCACCTTGTCCGGCAATTGGGTTTCCACCTCTTTCTTTAGGCGACGAAGTAGGAAAGGTCGTAAAACTTGTTTTCGGTTTATATGAGAATTAATATCAGAAAAATGAGATTTTCACGACAGGGGTATGATTATAACAACAAAGCCTAAAGAACTTGACTTTATAATTTTTAACTGCCAAACGACCTTTTTTGCACTTTTCTTGGAAAGGGTTTTAAATAGCCTTTACGGATACCACGTAATTGGAAAATTAAAATTAATGATGCAAATCTGTCATTTGTAAATGTATAAATGTAAAAAAATTTATGTATACAGGGGGTAGTCCAATTCTGGGAATTGAACTGATTCATCTGATTTTATCACTAATAACTTATTAGATATAAAATCAATAGTTAGTGATAAAATCAAATGAATCAGTTCAATTCCCAGAATTGGACTACCCCCTGTATACATAAATATTTTTACATTTATACATTTACAAATGACAGATTCGGATCATTAATTTTCCAATTACGTGTTATCCGTAAAGGCCATTTAAAACTTTTCCAGACCTCAAAAGATCCCGGAAATGGAGTTTCTGTCCCGGTATACACTTTTTTTGTAGTAAAAACGGTAGACCAGAACTTTTAAATAATCCCGAAATTGTAAGTTACGCGTAATTCCGTTAATAACATTCCGACCGTATCAATACCGACAAGACTTATCGGCGATAACTCATTGAAACCGACCTTTGTGCAAACGGCGAATAATCAAAATCGACTCCTCCTCATTCAGCTCGACCTTTTCGCCACTAGAGGCAAATGGCGCGTTAAACCATTGCTCAAACGTTGATACAGATTTGAAGATAGATGGAAGAAGGAAGTTCAACAATGCCCACAGTTCTGGCAGTTTATTTTGGAGCGGCGTTCCGGTAAGTAAGATGCGATGGGGTGACAGGTAATGCGTATTTAAAATTTGCGTCAATTTGCAGTGATGATTCTTCATACGGTGACCTTCGTCGACGATTTGATACTTCCATTTGACCTTGGATAGCACCGGCTTATCCTTGATAATGTATTCGTATGTTGTAATGAGTACATTGAATCGAGAGGTTCGAACCAGGTTCGCCAAAACACGGCGAGTATTGGGGGACCCTAAATAATGATTTATAATATGTTAAAGGGCCATATACAGCCCATGCGCCTATGGAATGTAACTGGGGATCGACACGTTGGGTTTTTTTTGTAAGTCAAAAATGTTTGGCTAATTTTCATTACGAAACATAAGCCAGCTTTTTCGGGGCCAGAAAAGCCTTCGCTTGCTACGATCGGAAAAACAATCCAAGCTAAATGTTTATCTGTGCTGAGCTCTGCTTAAAATTTTTAAACACAGGGTGCCCCGTTATCTTTCACTTTTTTTCCTGCCCGTGCTGATGATTCATTTTTTGAAAAAAAATTTTCCCTAATACATATCTTTATATGTTAAGCCCTACGCCGTTATGTTTCACTATTTTTCGGATTTGTTTTGTGAAACATAACGGCGCACCAGGGTGTGTATACACGTTTGTAGTATGTATAGTTATAATTTGGGCTCGGCCCAAATATAAATTTGATTTGTTAAAATAATATACACAGGGTGCGCCGTTATGTTTCGCGCCATTATGTTTCACTTTTTCCCGATCGGGCCATTATGTTTCACTATTTTTCGAATTTTTTGTGAAACATAACGGCGCACCCTGTGTAATATAAATATAATTTTTTTGCAAACTGGTTAAGGGCTGTATACAGGCTATAGACTTTATAAAAAAAAACCCACGAATGGGCGTTTTAAACAAAATATCTTCATTTTGAGCGACTACTTCATTTAGCTTGTACATATTGCCGATTCATAGACAAATGTGAAAACATATTGTACAGTTATTTACCTTTATACCCAATCGCAGAGACAGTAGGGGCCCATTTTCCAAATTCAAGTACCCAATTGGACAGCGTCGAGAGCGGTACAATAATCAAATAAGGGCCATTTTCATTCTTCTTCTCGATCAAATAAGAAATCATCGCAATCGTTTGAATCGTTTTTCCCAGACCCATCTCATCCGCCAAGATTCCATTGAGGTTATTATTGTAGAGTGAAACAAGCCATTCCAGACCCTTAACCTGGTACGGTTTTAGGGTACCGCCAATGAGCATATTCGGCTGTTCAGTAATTGTTTCCGCGACACCGTGGGCCTGAAAATACGGTTAAAATATAAAGTTATGAAACTAAACATAATCGTAATCTGATGAATTAATCTGACGCAAAAANNNAAAAACATGTTTGTTTTTTTCGCAAAAATAATCAAGAATTGACGTAAACTACTCGGCGTTTTACATGAATTTTCGCCCTCTTTTCTCTCGCATTTTCTAGATTGCGATATTATAGTTTGGCTATCTAGAAAATACGAAAAAACGGCGTAAATTCATGTAAAACGCTGACTAGTATCGAGTATCACCGTTCCCTATACTGTATCGTTAACGATGAAGGCGCTAGAGAGCATTTAACTGCAAAAATAGAGGTACCTGAAGATAATAAGACCGTTCGCCACTGGTTTGCTCTGCTTGGTACTCATCTTCAACGTCCGCCTTAACGTGAGTTTTCTTCAGTTCCTTTTCTTCCTCAGTGTCGGAGATTGCGTCGGCCTCACGCTCTTTACCTTCTTCATCCTTTACTTTCCAGCCCTCATTCTTTTCCAGAAAGTCGGCAAGTTCGCTTCTTCGTGGAGCCTAAAATATATTTTAATCAAAAGTGATTAATCGTAATAAGAATCATAAAGATCCAATTTTCCCCAACGCCCAACTCAAGCATTTTCCCGCAAGCAATTCCCTAACGTGCTGAAAAAATGTTGATTTTTTCACAATAAGGTCTTCATCCAAGTGCAAAAAGACATGATTAAAAAAAAAATTCCCCCAAAAAAGCTACTTAACGTTAGTGCCAAAAAATGCGTTGACCTTATAAGTTATAACGGTTACAACTTGTGACCTTATAACCAGACCCCCTGTAAATATAATCGAGACAAAATGCGTTATCACGTTTTATTTAAAAAGTTGGCATCTTTTTAGTCTGTTCAAAATCGATATTACCGCAAAACAGTCGGTGCCAAATTAGAAACAACAAAAAAAACGTGTGCTTACCTTCTCGCCCGCCAAAGTTTCGCCGGTTACTTGGTTAACCACTGTGACCCGTGGGTCACTTTCGTCCTCCTCTTCTTTTCCGCCGGCCATTTTCTTCTTTTTTGCGGTTTCGTCTTTGTGACCTTGAAGCATTTCGGTGAGTTCATTAATATATTCATCGGTTTGTTCGAGCAAATAGGCGAGGCGTCGATCTTTCTTCTTGTCGATCAATTTTCGATAACCCTCCTCGTCCTCGGCCATCAGCCGCCGCATACGCTCCTTTTCGAGACGCTCTTGCTCGCGCTTTTGACGCGCCTCGGTATTGCTGTAGTACGCGATGAGGGCTTTATTGCTACGCAAAATGCGATTTCGATTGTTTCGATGGTACTCATGGAACTCCTTTTGGTGATTAATAACTTGCAGCAGGAAGTCTTGGTGACGTTTCTTTTTGCGACGTTCGGCTAAAACACAAACATATTGGGTTTTTCATTTGATTGTATGATCCAGCGATGTTTTAAATCATGTTTTAAATCATCGTGTACGATCCTATAAACAAAAATAAAAAAAACTCCCGATTTAAACAATTGTTATTATTTAATAAAGACCCATGTGGTCTGGTTATAAGGTCAAGACTAAAAAAATAACTTGACCTTAATGCACTCCGAAAAAATGACTTGACCTTAGTGCAAAAAAGTGAAAAAGACATGATTTCTATAAAAAAAAACATTACCCGTGTCGTTCTAAACGTTTATCTCTCGTTCTAAATTTACACTAAAAAAAAGTGAAAAAAGACATGATTTTTATTGAAAAAAACGACTTTAAATTCGTGCAAAAAATTTGATTTGACCTTTTAACGGTCACACCTTGTGACCTTATAACTAGACCCCCAGTATTTGTAATAAACGGTCTATAAAACGTCTACCTTGTTAGCGATTAGTATTACAGTCCTTATTTCCAATACGGATGTTTTTGGTTCTCAAAAATACCGTCCGTATTCGGGTATATTGTCACAAACTGTCAAATATTTTTCTAGACAATTTTCCATGACTTTGTTCTTTGCCCCCATAATTATTTTTCGACCTAATAAAAATTATTAGACGTTTTTTGTCATTCTACAATATTTGAATGATTTGAGGTCAGTACTGCTATAATACACGGCAATTATCGTACCTTCAGTTTTATGTTGCTTCTCGATCTTTTCCGTAATTCTAGCTTCTTTGAGCGTCTGTCGTTTAGGTCGTCGATAAGCTTTTGTATTGAGGGCAGTCTCTAAGGTCGTATCTCGACGGAGGACGCCCATCACATCTTGCCGCAACTGTCGCTGAAATCCGAGCAAACGCAGACTTCGAAGTTCAATTTCGGCGCGAACGCGTAAATCCGACGGCAGATTGGCCGGCAGCGTCTCAATTTCATGGATTCGATTCGAAATGCGCGCATTAATGCGCCGCTCACCCTCCTCCAGAATAATGCTCGGATCGATACCTTTGGGTTTTTGAATTGGCGTAATTTTATGTTGCCCGTATCCGGGTCGCTTGTCCCGCCCATAGTTTGTCAAAAGTTCGGCGAGGTCGTTTGTGCGCTCCGGCAGTGGCGACTCGGTCCAGAGGGCTTTTGGGGTTTCGGGCATTTGTTGCATTTCCTCTTCGCCCTCTTGTTTGGCCTCTGCTTTAATTTCCTTATCAGATTCGTCTTTTTCTGGGGGTGCGGTTGACGGGCGGGACTCAACACCAGGTCCTGGCGTTGGTGGATTTGACTGATTCGTTGAGGGCGTTGATGTGGGCGGCGTAGGTTGACTGCTATTCATTTCTGACTGGGCGGACGAAAAATTTGGCTCGGTTTTTGCCATAGCCTGTTGGGTAACTGAAGCGGGCGTAGGCGGTGCTTGGGCTATACTACCCGTAGTACCACTGGCGGTTGCAGGCGGCACACTCGCTGGTGGGCCACCAGGTGGTCCCGCTGCTGCTGCAGCCGGTGGCGGGACCGGTTGGCGTATGTTGCCCTTTACGGCGTTTAACAGGTTTGGATCAATGTGTTGGGTACGGGAAAGTTGCTTATATGCCATAATTTGGGCTCTAAGCTGGCCTAATTGTGATGGCGTGAATGTAGAATGATGAGACCGCCGAAGTTGCGCCTCGGCCTGGCGAACCGCATTAACCAGCTGGTGATAGCGCGGATCATGCATTTTACCTTGTGCCTGTAGCTGCTGTAGTGCACGTTGCATGGATGCGAGATTCTCCGGCGTGTAGCGTGGTGTGTTTGTGTACTGGGTCATGGGAGCCCCAGCAACAGCACCCATCGGCGGACGGTGGTGTCCTGCCGCTGGCCCGGCTTGATGCGGTGGCATACTACCGGGATAACCAGGCGTACCCGGCTGTGGCTGTGCGGGCGGGCCCGCCTGTGCCGGTGACTGAGGCTGACTGGGCGTAGTTGGAGCTGAAGTTGGAGCAGACTGGGTAGACTGAGTATCACTAGCTGTTGATGGGCCATTTACCGGCTCCTGTTGGACTGGTTGGGCTTGTGGAGGTGGTGCCGCCGGATGATGTGCCTGCGGAGCAGATGGCGGTTCGGTTGCCATTGGCTGTGGTGGTGCAGCCGGTGTTGTAGGCGCTGACGTGGGCGCTGGTGCTGGTTGTTGCTGCTGGGGTGTCATCGGACTTGCTTGCGGCTGATGTGGGGGTTGCGTATTTTGCCCGGGTGGAGGCCCCGCTGCTGGTTGTTGCATTTGCTGCGGAGGCGGCTGTTGTTGGTGAGGCGGTGATTGCAATTGTGGCGGCTGTTGCGCTAGTTGTTGACCTGGTGGCGGCGGTTGGTGAGGAGAGGGATGATGCGGCTGGGCATGTGGCGGATGATTTGGATGATGCTGCGGATGGTACCCATACGGTTGACCACCTGGATGCCTAGGATACGGGCCGCTATGACCACCATGTGCATGCTGATACGATTGATATTGATGATGAGGAGAGATACCGGGCTGCATTGCCATGCCCGGATGCTGCGGATGGCTACCATACTGTCCCTGTGCGCCTGGGGGCCCCGGATATCCGCCCGGATGCGGGGGCCCGCCCTGATAACCCGGCGCTTGGGGCGTTGGCGGCTGACCACCTCCAGCAGGTGGCGCGCCTTCCATTTTTCAGTCTAAATAAGATGAGATTACAGCGATTGAAATATTATATACTCCACGTGGTATAAGGTACAAAACAAAACTTCGGGATCAATGATAGGAAATCTCAATTGAGTTTGGTTTTTAGGGTCTTTTGAAAAGAGTCATTTTATTTACACCACCTAATCATTTAAAATAACACCTTTTTCTACAAAAAGTCTTATCTCAAATGCAAATTGTTATTTTAAATGGGTAGTGCGCAGGCTGTCCGCAATGACCATTTTAAAGGAACAACTTCCGTGTCAACGAATTTTTCTCCAAATTAGCGGTATGGTCTATTTTTGTGCGTAGAATCCAAATATGGCTTCTATTTTGGCGAGTCAGACTGGGAATAGCGGTTTTTAAGGGTTTTCAACCAGTGCGTAGGCTTAAACCTTGGAAAAATTGCCTAAAAAGTGTTATATCAAATGCAAATTGTTATTTCAAATGCAAAACTCTATTTAAATGATGTTATTTGAAATAGTTAGGTGAAGTGGTGTAGTTGATCAAATATTGAGGGAATTATGATTTATAAATACACAATTTACCATACTTGATCTTTCTGTCACTAGTATCAATTTGTGATTTTAAGAACGCCATTACCCATAAACTAGCTACAGGGGTTCTGGTTATCAGGTCAGAACAAACAAACTGACTTGACCTTATAACGGCACAAATGACTGACCTTATAACCAACCCCCCTGTAGTCACGCTCATTTATTTCTATCAAGGAATAATTTCCGTAGAGAAAGAATATGTAGTTCTTATTCCCACTAGAGGTGCTTTTGGTTGTATGAAATAGCGTCACTAACGGGAACGCATTCAGACTATACAGTTTACCACGTAAAATTTCAAATCGATGCTAACCAAATTAGAGTCATAATGAAATACTCATAATTTTTATACATTTTGGGTGTCATAAAAACGGCACCTATTTAAACGAATGTTGAAAATAATGAAGCATCCGTCCAATAGGGTGAAGACGGTGTTTTAAATTAGTAAATGTTAAAGTTTCGTGTAGATTGTTTAAATATCTCAATTAAAGAAGGGACTTCTCTGCGATTGAGACGTTGTCTGATTAGGCTGTGAAAACCTTTGTTGAGGATAAACGAATCCACTCTGAATATTCGATGTAGAATTTCTTATCTTGTTAGTAGGCTTGGGTTCTCAATCAGATATCTACTATATATTATAATAATTTCAAAAATAGCGTAAAAAAACCGAACTCAAATTGCAACAGTCTGTAGGAGCTACATTTTAGCTCAGTATAACATCTCGGCACCGACTAAATTGGTATCATGTATTTTTGGTCGAAAGTATAAGAGGTCGAAAGGTCAAAATGCATAAGTCAGAATTGGTCGAAAATTTGCGTCGAAGTCTGACTTATTCCGTTTGCATTTTCGACCAGCCAAATATATACGTCAATATTTGTCTGGTCAAAAGTGTAAACGGACTAGCTCAGACTTCGACGCAAATTTTCGAGCAATTCTGACTTATGCATTTTGACCTTTCGACCTCTTATACTATCGACCAAAAATACATGATACCAATTTAGTCGGTGCCGATGCGATATGTAAGGCCTTTTTAAGAAAATATTCCAGTATAATGTGTTATAAAAGTGATTTTTCTTATTTTTTTGGGTCTTCGGCTCTAGATGTAAAAAAATGTTTTTTTTTTGTTCTGAAAGATAAAGCGTGAACGAGGGAAACTACGTTTTCGAAATAGGGCAAACGAAATACAACTTATCCGATTGAGAACCTATAAATAAATAAACAACTTATGGTGACTACCTATTGACTTGAATTGGATGATACCTGTGCAGCAAACTGATGTTGTTTATAAAGCATATTCGAATCAATCGGCAACGTCGGTTCAATCGCATTCAAGTCAGCACTAAGTGCCGTTACTGCCTGTTGTTGTTGTTGCTGCTGTTGTTGTTGAACATGATCAGTTGTACTAATCGGTACGGCAAAAAGTGTATTTTGATGCGGCATGCTAACCACATTGATGTCGTTCATTTTGACCATGCAGACTTTCGGGGTCGTCGAGCCCGTCGAGCCCAGCTGCCAATTGGTCGGAGCCGACATCATACTGCCATTTAACTGACTGGCGGCGACAACATTCCCACCCATTGCCGCCGACACAATATTGCCCTGGTGGGCGGAGACAAGTTGATGGTTGAAAATCGTTGGATATGATTTTTGTGGTGATTTGCTCGTTTGAGACTTGGGTTGTTTGAAAATTAGCAGATGCCAAATTAACTCCCAGTGGGAAGTGCGTGTATATAGACACACAACTTGGTTTTTCGTCGATTTAAGGCATATGGAGGCCCCGTAGGGCAAAACGGGTATTGCTGACCCCCTCAACTTTTCGAAAAAA
>SCLG01000128.1:222224-233439 GCA_004367875.1 Oikopleura albicans
CAACATATTATGTTACGCAAACTTTGACAATACGGTGATAGTGAAAATTCAATGAAAGAGAACTTACTCCTATCAAACGATTAACAGTCGATTTTTTTTTCATTTGAAAGTATATTTTTTGAAAACTTTTTTTTGTAGTTTTTGTTTTATAGAACATGTCATTTTTTAAATCAGATAAAAGCGTAATTGAAATATTGGTTTTTGTATCAAGTAAAACAACGGGTAAAGACAAACTTGTGAAATGTGATTCTATGCCACTAGAATTCGTATTTCTTACCGCCACGATTGAATGAATACTTGAATCATTTTATTTTTGATTGAAGGTCATATTTGTAATCTACATAAAAATGCTTTCTAATGAGGTCATCGGTCCATGTACGTAAATAGTTACAATTTGAGTCATTTAAGAAATAGTTTTGATTAGGGGTCATATTTCAGGAATAATGACGATTTAGTAATTTGACTCTGAGTCATATTACATAACAAAAAAAAAACAATGACTTTTGGGCCATGTTCCTGAACTGACCTCATCAGAATTTTTGCGTCCTACAATATCGGCCCAAAAACCGACTTTTGGTTTGCCTCTGGTTTGTATATTTTAAAAAGTAAATGACTTGGCAGTCATGACGGGCGGGTAAAATATTTAACATTTTTTTTCTGACAGTTGATGAAAAAGTAAATTGATGAAAAATAAGGACAACAATGTTAATTCTCAACATTATTACAAAAAAAAATAAAGATCGGTATCTTGAAGGGGTGAAATAAATAGTACACTAAATATATACAATCTGGAACAAGGAGAGAAAAAAAATGCTTGTTAAAAATCCCGATTTTCCTCAGCGTGTTTTTTTTTTATCTCAGATATGTCTCTTCCAGCTGCTCTGATGTAGTACAAGGCAAAAATACATTGAAAAAAATTGTATGAACCATGTTAATCAGCAAAAGTGAATTTCGCCGAAAGTCCTCCACTTTTGATCAAAAACCGGTTTTTTCCTTTGGTGCAGAAAAGAAGCGAGATACTTGGTGTTCGATTAGGCTCTGATAGAAATTAATATGAACAAAAGTGACGCCAAAAACTNATAAACACGCACTTAAAAAATTCACAATAATTCAAAAAAATTGGTATAGCCAAGTTGTAGAGCTCGTCAAACTACGTCGATCTGATTATTCATAAATTGATTTGGTCCACCAGGACCCCCCTAGAGAGCTGTTTGAATTCTCCAACCTACGCAAAAAACACCGTCAATCGAATTTTCTCGAAAAATTGAGGGGGGGGGGTCACCAATACCCGTTTTGCCCTACGGGGCCTCCATATGCCTTAAATCGACGAAAAACTAGTTGCGTGTCTATTTACACGCACCTCCCCCTGTGAGTAAAAAAAAACACATTGTACAACCAAAAGAAAAATCTAATTTCATTCAGACTTAATCTGTTAGATATGTAATGGTCAACATGAGCGCATTTGACAATTTATCGGCGACGAGTTACGTTTACTAATTTATGTTAACGCTCGATCAACAAAACAAATATTGTACATGAATTTTATTAATAGTATTCCCTCCCACAAATTGGGATTTTCTGATTAAAAATACATGCTGTTTTAATCGGTGGGATTCTATGATATATCCAGTAAAATAAGTGGTTTTGTAATTTCCGAATGTAATCAATGGATTTTTCGTGGGCGCCTTGAAAACTTGCATATCCAGATTGTGCTCGAGAAGATTTAGACACAGCCAAATGATTCAAAATACAAGTAAAATATGTGTTGGATTTACCCACATACGTTTTTGGGGGAGGTCAATGACCTCAGCTCATAATAGTATTATGATACAGGGGGTCGGGTTATAAGGTCAAGCCCAGAAAAAAGATGACTTGACCTTATAACCATCACACCTTGTGACCTTATAACCAGACCCCCCGTAATACTGCAGATCATACCAGAAACGACCGAAATACGCTCTAAATTACAAAATATGCCTATTTGGTTTGAGCATAAAATAAGTCACGACCGGTTGGAAATATGCCGGTTTTAATTACCGGTTAAAGTAAAAAATTATCGGTTTCCCCAAAAACAGTTCACAAGTTTTATTTTATCTAAATTGCAACTTATTTAAATTATAACTTCTAAACTGTGTCTCGAGAAATCTACAATTGTGTATTTCATCCGGTAAATAAAACCGGCATGTGCATGCCAACCGGCAGAAACATAGTTTAAACTGTATGACTATCGTTTGCAATTTCTATCGTTGCTTGTATGACCTACAGTCGATACACAGTATTAGGATCCCCAAAAAACAGCGTATTTGTTCCCAAAACGTCGAACATTTTTTTTTTATATTTTTCTCAATATAGCAAACTTCTTATCTATCTTAACTATTTTTCTATAATAAAAATGAATATTAATGGACTTTTTCGCACAAACGTCTGTTTTCGTGAGAAAATATAAAAAGTTTATAGAGCTAATAATTTCCAGATTTGTGAAACAAATACGGTATTTGAAATACCGTACAGTCAGGGGTGTTTCGATGTGCACCTATTTTTATGACAATATCTGGTAATATTGGCGTTTAAAAAACGACCATTTTCAGAAAACCCTTCTCAATATAAATTGAGAGGTTTTTCAGAGAAAGGCCTGTTTGAAAAACGTACATATAAAGAGATTTTCACATAAAAGGAGTGCACATCGAGAGACCCCTGACTATATATGAAATACCGTACGGAGCTGAAACTAAAATATTCTATGTAGGTTTTTACCAATTACGCCAGATACAATAAATTGATATCACATTAGTGCTCTGTATCTTGCGGTATAAATTATGATTTAAAAACATTTGGACGAAGAGCAACTTTTTTCAGGATATAATCAATCTAACACAGCGGTGGTTATTTTTTTCCGTTTGGTCGTTTCTTTGATTTCAGCAGAAAGGAATTCATGTTTGGACCGTGTAATTAAACTTGAAATAAAAAAATATAATAAAGAACAACAAAGCAACTTGGGGGAAAATATTGTACATCTGGGGTGCTTCATGTTCAAATCCAAGATATACAAAAATGGAGAAAAAAAGAGACAAATTAAAATAAATAAGTTATTGAACCCTGAGAAGTGAAAGCCGAACCAGGTTGGAGAGAGAATAATTGAAATCAAAAATGCGAGATTTCGAAAGAAAATCAGAAAAGAATCAAAACAAAAAAGAGAAAAAAAGTTAAAATCTTCTATGTTAACTATCATCCCACCATGAGTCGACGGTGTACTTCACTTGTGACTTTGCTTTTCTTGGGGTCGAACGTAATGCAGACTGGGTTGGACGGTTGTTGTTCCGAGAAAGGCGAATTTTGAGACGAACCGGCTGGTGTTGGGGCGGCGGTGCGGTTTGCGATTGGGGGTCAAGGTCAACTTTGATGTTATCTGACCCTGAGTTCGACGAGGGCGCCGGCGACAGCGTGGGCAAAATGCGTGCGGTCGAAGATTTGCCAATATTCTCGGCCGCCGTGCCGCTTGGAGTTGCGGGCGCACGTTGAAGGGGCGGTGGGGTCATTTTTATTTCACTACCGCGACGTCGCGACCGCCTGTCGAGAATGGGCGTACAGTCTATCTCGGAATCGGCCACCTTGCTGTGGAACAAGTAGTCGACGCGCCATTTTCCATCGCACAGTCCGTCTTGATTGCGAGACAATTTGAGCTTGGGAAGCCGACCCTTATATGCCGACTTGGGCAGCGGGGATTTTGAGCGGCTGCGGGTCGAGGAAGGCACATTGGGCGGGGTCACAGTGGGCGATTTTGATGTGCGGGAGCGCTTTTTTGGCGTGCTCTCTGTTGACAGCGAACTCGCGGCATTTTTGCGCTTTGCCGCCGACGACATGCTCTTCGCCATTTTCTTCGTTGGGGTCAAAGTTATCGTACCGCTGGGTGTCTCGAGGGTGGTGACCTCACGCACGTTGGGCGAGTGAACAATTTTGTGCTCCTTTTTGACGGGCGAGACGGACTCCTCACGACGCATTTGACGAATTTTTTCCAAATCGGATGAAATCTTCTCCAGACGCTCTTTTTGCACTCTTTTCTTTTGGGCGCGGCCCCGAAGTTGCTGGTTGGTGGCCTCGGTTATAACCGGTAGGGGCTTGACGCCGGCCGCCGTCGTCAGCGACTCCACCGTTGGCGTTTTTATTTCCACCTTGGGTGTTTTTGGCGGCATATTGGGAGTGACTTTTTCGGGTTTAATTTGATCGGGATTTACTGGTTCAGCTTTCCTTGCCTTTGACCCAGCTTCTTCGGTCTTCTTGGTGGCCACGGACGAGGACGCCGCATTTTCACTGCTGTTGAATATATTACGTAAGCCGCCCCAAAATGGATTATTCCCGAGCAAATTCGGCGTGCCGCCTGCATTCGGTAGATTTGCGGGGCCCGTCGCCGAAAGCAGTGACTGGAGGGTCTGTGCCGATGGCGGCGTCAATTGAGGCTTATTGATGCTGTTGAGTTTAGACTGTTCCAGGATCATTTTCGCCTGTCGCTGGATGTCTTCCGCGGTGGGCGGTTTGGGCGCACGCTGCTGCTGCTGGATCATATTTGCAATAACCTGATTGAAGATCGGATTCGCCAGCGGCGTCGTTGATGATGCCGCCGCCGCATTTGTTGGTGTTGGCGGCGTTACCGGCGGTTTTGGTTGGGTAATGGGCGAAGCCAACAGACTCGATATGCTCATGCCGCCAGCAGTTGAAGGCTTTGGGGACATAATCGGACTTTGATTTTTTAGTAAGTCGGCCAAAGTGGAAGTTGATAAATCCATTGCGCCAGTTTTTTGCTTCTTTGACGACGTTGATGATGAACTCTTTCGCCGCTGATGAGACTTTTTCTTCAATTCTGGCGGTTTGACTGCATTCAAATTTGCCTTAGCTGCCTCTTGCTTGTTGCGCAATTGTTGCTGCTGGAGCAGTTCTTGCGCTTTTTGAACGATTGGCTGGTCTAAAATGCTCGACGGCAAAACTTTGGCGGGTTGACTCACCGGAGGGAAATTCATCTTGGAAAAGAGTGATTTTGTGTCATGACTTGTTTTTGGCTCGCTCTTGATGGTTGGCGGCAGCGGGATAAAGGGAGGCAGCGAGTTAAAGATATTTCCAACACCACCTTGTTCAGTAGTCAAATCGACCCGGTTAGCATTTAACCAGCTCGGCACCTGTGGTTGAACCGGCGGTTTGATTTTTTCCTGTTCTTTATTGTCGAGCTTGCGAATGTCGTCAAATAGATCCTCAAGCCCCTCAACCGAGCTCGTTGTCGACTGCGAGTTTGACTGAATTAACCCGTCTACCGGCGAGATGGAATCAGGCGCAGGAGGCACCGGCGTAATCGAAGGCGGTGCAGTTATCATCGTATTTGATGTGCCAAAGACAAAATCATCCAAGGGATTATTGGCAAAAATGTCCGACGGGTCAAAAATCGAGTTTTCCGTCGAGCCGCGACTTCCAAAAATCATATCGAGCGGATTATCGGCAGGCTGGTGTTGTTGCTCCGGGCACGTGTTGTTATCGTGCGCGACCGGCGGCTGAAGTAACTTTTGAACCTCATCTGAAACACTGGTGCAGCGCTTGTCCATGATTCGATGGGGCATCGAAACTGGCGTAGCGAAGTTCAACTTATCGACCAGCGGCATGGAGTTGGTGAGCGGCGGCGGGGTCGGTACTGAAGTTATATCTTTTAAAATTACATCATCTAATTGTATGCGCTCGGGTTTGGGATCGGCGGGCTTGACGATGAGGGCGTCCAATGGAATATCATCCTCGTCATTTGCCGCTTCTTTTATTTCATCGGTAGTACTGGCTAAAGGGGTCGCAGCTGACATTAAAGGAGTCGAATTCGCCGTCGGTGTTGTAGAGGTGGGCGTCAGTAAAGTTTCAAACGGCGTTTTCATAGCCTCAAATGGTGACTTCAACTTGCGATTGGGAAATTTTGGGGTCGAAAGCATCTCACTGGGTGTTCGGTGGAGCATATCAAGATTCTTGTCCTTGGGCGTTAACGCGTCCGGTGTCAATGAAGAGGACAAGAAGCCCAGTGGGTCGTCAATGTCGGGCTCGGTTGGCATCAATACATCAGACTCGGCTGGCGGTAAAATGGGCGGCGCCTTAACGGGCGCGGGATTTAGCTCAACCACAGGAATTGGCGGAACCGGTGTTGGCGGTTTAATGATAGAAACCGGTGGTGTTTCTTTCGCCGGGACCACAATTTCCGCCGTAGGATCTGGGCGTGCGAGAATATCCATCGGTACGGGTCGGTTGGCGGGTTGGTTGGACACCGAAACTTTAAGAGGTTCAACCGGTAGCAAAATTTTACACAGTGACTCTGCAGTTGGGGTATTCGGGGTATCACTGATCGAATCCTTTTGACCCAACAGTTTTGATGATTCGATGATAGATTGAGGAATAATTTGTTCTTCCGGACCTGTTTTCGCCACTTTTCCCGCTGTTGATGAAATTTTCGACACTGACTGAACTGTGACTAAAGGTTCCGAGACGGATTTGGACGTCTCAGAAACCGGCTCCGTATTTACAACCGGTAACTCTATTGAATTTAAAACCGGTAAATCGACCGAATTTAAAACCGGCAAATCCGCTAAATTTACATCTGGTAAATCGACCGCATTCAAAGCTGGCAAATCGGCGGGCTTCAAAACGGGCATATCAATTGAATTTAAAACCGGTAACTGCTTTTCTTCGCTGGACTTAACTGGCGGCTTAATTGGTTCGGGTTGGGTTTCTGGTAACTTTTCTGGCTTTGTTATCTCAGGCACCGGATCGGCTATGATTTCCGTTTTTTTCGGTGCGGGCTTCGTTGTAATAATCGACTTTACCGGTTCCGAACTATTACCAGTAATTTTAGCGGCTTTTGCGATATGATCAGTCGGTCTTGCACCCTTGGCCATTTGATCCGCCAATTTTAGGACTTTTATTGGAGTTTTCGCAGGTTTTTCCGTTGACTTCAACATTTTCGCGGGCGGCTGATCTTCCAGTGAATTAATTGCCGAATTTCGACGTTTTTCGGCACCCGATGACGTCGCTACGATGGCTGGTTTGGATATCGACTCGGGTTTTTCGACACTCGTTATTCGCCGTTTACTTTTTTCGACAACTTCCGAATCACATTGATCAATAATCGTCATTTCTTCGGAACTTCGTCGTCCATTTTGATTTCTCTCGTCCGAGGGAGCCATAGGTTGCTCGGGGCTATTTTTGGACGCATCGGAGGGTAATTTAGGCTCCAGAATTTTCTTGCACGATTCTATTTTTCCCTCCCGACTTTCCAAAGTTTCTTGAATTTGCTCTTTAGTTAACTTTTCGAGGTTAACTTTGCATGCTTTGACAACACCATCCCCGTCAACAGACAACACAGCCCGGGGCGGCAGTGTGGCCGGTCCTGCTTCTGTGGGTACAGACGACGATTCTTTGATCGTATCGAGTTTCACTAATGAAAGCTTTAGTGGCTCCACACGCTTTTCCGGTAACTTTGGAGATACAACTGGAGCAGATACAATAGCCGGTTCGGAATTTTTGCGAACTGACACGACTGGTTCGCCTGGTGTAGAATTCTTTCGGGCCGAAGAAGCCGGCTCGCTAGCCGTTGAATTTTTACGAGCTGGAACAACCGGTTCACTAGAATATTTTCGAGCTGGAATAACTGAATCGCTAGAAATCTTTCGAGCTGGAATAGCCGATTCGCTAGATTTTTTTCGAGCTGGAACAACCGCTTCGCTGGATTTTTTTCGAGATGGAATAACCGGTTCGCTAGATTTTTTCCGAGCTGGAATAACCGGTTCGCTAGATTTTTTTCGAGCTGGAATAACCGGTTCGCTAGAATTCTTTCGAGCTGGCTCGTTTGATTTTTTGCGAGCTGGAGTGGCCGCCTCGCCTGAAATTTTACGAGCTGGTTGAAGTGGTTCAATTTTGTTTAACTTTTCGGATTCCAATGAATTGTTTGTTTTGTCTTCAATTTTCGAAATTTGCTCCATTTTAATATTAAGAGGGGCGGCTGCAGTTTCGTCTCTAGTCACGCTCGTTTCCGGTTTAGTTTCGTCCAAAATTTGGACCGTTTTAAACTCTGCAGCGGTGACCGGTTCTGGCACCGGTGAATTATCAACGGTTTTAACCGCATCATCGACTTTTTCGGTCTTCAAATCGACACTTTCGGCTTCTGATTTCTCTTTTTCTTTGGCGGTTTTGGACGCAACTGTAGTCCGCGGCTTTTCGACTTGATCCGTGTTGGGCTCCTTTTTAATATCATTAAGAAGTGATGACTTTTTGCCAACAAATGGAGAGACGAGTTTTTTCGTTGGCTTCTTTTGAGATGTTTTTGCGATTGACTTCAGCATACGGTTCAAGAATGCTGTTTGTTTTGACCCCATTGCCGGATTTTCCTTCACATTCTTCTTTGAAAAGAGTGATGAACCGAAACTCAACCCTAAAACAAAAATATTAAAAATATGTACCTAATGAAGTAGCAATAATTATAAAGACGGGTTTTTATTTTTGTTATTGCATAACTTGTGACGCTATCTCCTCCTAGACCAGACATGGTATGAACTTAATTTAAAAAGCATCCGACGCAGAAATGTTGGGGGCATGGACTCCACTATGTTTCCAACTGGACTTCGGGATGTGTCCTATACCGGTTTTTACCGGTTACATGTAAATAGTACTATATTAACCTTTTTGACCCTTTATTATCGGTTAAGTAACCGGTAATGACTCTTCGAGTAGTTTTACATTAAAGCTTCCTATTAATGCATCATGTAAAAAACGGACCATTAACCTCTGCAATAACAAAAATAAAAACCCGTCAAAACAAAAAAAAACATTTTTTTTATTTCGATTATGACCGGATTTCGTTTCCGTACAGGATTAAAACACTCAAATTTTAATAAACTCTAGAAACACTAAAATAGTACTGATTCAGAACTACTCGCTCAATAAAATGTCTTTGCTTTTACTACTCCTCCTAGACGAAACATGCTATGAATATTATTTCAACGGTAAACGACGCCCAAAGGATGGCCCTAGTGCGTACGGGATGTCTCAAAAGGATATCCGGTAACTACCGGTTTTAATAACCGGTCAAAAATTACATATAAATAGTACTGTACTAACATTTTTCACCCTGTTTTACCTTGTATATAATTTATAACCGATATTTTCTATAAAAATGGTCTAAATCATATAAATTATATGACCATGGTGATATAATGCATGGTGATAGTAATTGATGCAAAAAAAACTGCGATTGACTACAAAAAATACAAATATAAAATTAACCACATGTACGATTTTAATTTCAAGAAACCGACAATTTTCCACTTTTACCGGTTATTAAAACCGGTAGTTACATTCCATAATTTTGAGACCGCCCGTACGTACTAGGCCCATTCTTTGGGCGTGGTTTACCGGTGGAATTAAATTCATAACATTTTTCGCCTAGGAGTAGTAAAAGTATTGCTAATGGAATCAAAAAACCCGACTGTATAGTTAAAACGAAACTTGAACAAAAATGTTTTTTTTCTTTCATTCCTTCTCAATGATAATGACCCCCCTCGGGTTTTTGCGGGGGCTTGTCAGCGATAGTATCATTTTTAGCTTTTTCGCTCTTTTCGAGAAGTAATTCGGTGGCTTTGTTCATCATGGGCTTAGTCGCATCCGGAATTTTTTTGTTGATTTTTCGTGAGGATCCCTTAACCCCTAGCCACTTTTCGGCAATTTGGCGTGTCGAAACGTCCTCATCTTTTTGGCTTACTTCTTTGGGCGGCTCAACGGGCGTCTTTTGTTTGGTGAATGCACGAAGTTTAATATCAGGCCCTTTTGATCCAGGTTTAGCACCGGTTGTATTCGGCTTGGGCAGGTTTTTCTCATTAGCACCGCCAACAGCGGTTCGAACGTTTACGGGCAGTTTTGGCTGCGTCTGGTAAACCATTTGTTGCTGCTGCTGAGCGGGCATCATCGGGTGGCTGTGACGAGGCCCGCTTTGCGGGTGATGATGATGATGATGTGAATTAAACCGCTGGACCGGAAATGGGCCACCCAGTTGTCCAGTCGAGCTCGGCGCTCGAATATTTTTGGCGACGAGCGAGTTTGAAATGGTAACCGTGGTTTTTGTGCCCGAGCTGGCGCCTCCACTGACCCCGCCCGGGTGATTGGGCCGCACGAAGCGAATCGTACCTTTTGCCTTTGGGCCCAGATTCGGCGTCACTAGTTGGACCTCTTTACCGCCCACCATTTTCGTGCTAACGACCAGATTGGGTGGGGGCTCACGAATTCGCACAGGCGTGCCCAGCGAGTTAGGATTAGATTTTGTAGTGTAAATATTTCGTTGTAGCGCCGCATTATCCATAGTAATCTGTTGCTTTTGGCCGCCTACGGTTTTGGTTCCAATCACCGTTTTGCCCTCAAAGTTGGCGGTGGGCCCGTTTTGGGGCCGCGGGGAGTTCGTCTTCATAGGCCCGTTTAGCCGCGTTATACTACCTTGGTTGCCTCGAAAAGGCCGTGTTGCATGAAAATTTTGCACCACTTTTAGCGTCTTTCGATTGGGCATTTGGACATTAACGGAGGTGGCCCCGGTGGCATTGGGCCGATTCGGAATTTGAGAATTACTGCTGCCCTGCTGTTGCTGGCGGCCCGGTACCTTAACGTTGATGCGGGCCGTTGGGACATGAGGCTTAACATTGACAGTCGTTTTGACATCGGGCGGTGGTGGGGGAGCGGGCATTTTGGATGCCGTCGGCGGCTCCGGGACTGTAGTACTGGACTCTGTAGAATTTTGCTTCGTATCCGCATACTCGGACTTAACTTGATCGGTTTTCATACTTGAAGATTCTTCATCTTTTTTAGCAGCTAAAATAATAATTTAATTACGGAAAGATTCTTATATACAACAACTTCGTATACACTTATAAGGGGTGTGGTTACAAGGTAAAGCTCAAGAAAACGATTTGAACCTAATGGATTGAAAAAAGTTCTTGCTTTTATAACCTAAAAAACGTTGGGTAAGACATAGTTATATAGAAAAAAAAAATATAGGCGAGCGGGGTAAGGTCCGAAAATTTGGAATTCGAAAAAAATTCCTAATAATGACCACCCTTAAATATTCATGGTCTAACGGTCTTATGAAATTCAAGTTGCGGAAATTACACCAGCCCCTAAACTCTCGTGAATATGAGTTCTTTATAAATATAACAAGTAGTATAAC
>SCLG01000128.1:238120-286673 GCA_004367875.1 Oikopleura albicans
AATGATACGATGACATACCTGGCAAGGACGGCAAAACCATTTGGGTTCGTCTAAATTCATGATGCCGTAGCAGTGTTGATGAACGCAAATGTCGCATCCATCGCAAAAGACGAGCTCATTGCCATCCTCGCCATGCGGGGAGCGGCACACGTCGCACACGGAATTATCCTCGAGCGTGTTGGCCCGCGCATGTTTATTATTACAACGTTGGCGAATGGTCGAGTTCGCCTGCGTTTCAAAATCATCGATAATAATTTCAAGGTCGTCCTCGGTCAGGCGGGGCAGTGCGGCGGCGGTTCGATGCTGGTTGGCCAGGTCAAGCCACGCCACGTCCAAATTGTCCAGACAGTAGCGCGGGCGATGGCGTGGCACCTCGATGGGCGGCTGTGGCACACTTTCCAGCTCAATAACCTGAAAATTAATTAACTCGGCAGGTGATCATTTAAGTAACTGGTTTAGAATGAACAAATGGGCCCATGTTTCAGAAATCTGAAATGGACAATTACAAGAAATTGCAAAACCTAGAAACGGTGAAACTGTAACAATGAGGTATAATAACGTGCTTCTCGCTTTCTCAAATTGTGTATTCTAATCGGCTTAAAAACTAGAAAAGCGAGAAGCGCGTTATTATACCTCATACAATATACTTATCCAAGATAAGCCACTCTCATAAATTAGAAAAATATAAAAAAAAAAGTATAATGACGAACCTTGGCTTCTTTTTGTTTGACTTTCGCAGGCACTTGAACTCCCCGTTCCCATTCCGTCTTCCAATTATCCTGTAACGGAAAGTAATGGGCGCACTCGGGGAGTTCGGTGACCAACATGGCCGAGACCAAGTCTTTCCGATACACCTCATTCGGCGTACTCATCACTTTGATACTCACGCGATTTTCCTACTGTACATAACTAAACAAAAAATAAAATTAAACATTAAAAAAATGTCACAAATTATGACGGAACAGAGCGCATATAACAGCATATTTTATAATCATGGAAAATATGTACATTTGTTCTAGATGTATATTATACATATATACATATAATACAGGTATACATGTACATATGTAATATACTAGCAGTGTTTCAATTTGTCGCACAGGGGGGCACTGGCGCGTTTTGGAGAAGGTCTAGTTGGGATATAAATCCTGACGGGGTGAAAATTCGGCCGTAAACATATGGATATCTCTATTTTTCGCCCTAAGAGTCTCCAAAAACACGCGATATAGGAAGAAAACTAATTTGTGATAAATCAGTTTGAAATTTCAGTTTTTCAATCCATAATCTTATCACAAAATAACTGTTTAACATCACGCAATAGAGTTCTTCGTTGTGACTTTTCTTTGCCGATATTCCCACCGAATATTTTCAAGCATAACCAAATGTACAAAGGGAAAGCGGGTAGTCACTGTTTCGAAATATTCGATGATACTCCTTCAGATGTTCTTCCATCCTATCATGAGGTCCATCATTACCCTAAAATATTGCATTAAGACATTAGTACGGCCCTAACTGGGTCTCAAACGATTTACATACAGCGCAACCATAGTCGAAAATTGCAAAGATAACTAGCTATCAGGCTATGACTAGAAAACCCGAAAAGTTAACTTTCAACATAACTGGGTCGGGTAAATGAGTTTTTAAGCCATTTTTAGCATAATGATTTACTTTAATTGTTTGTTTACGATTGGGAAAATTAGATAACAAATAGTTGACGTTTATATGAACATTAATTGCAACACCAGCGTTTGGCGTCAACTATTTTTTACCTTATTTTTTCCATCCTAAAAAAACATTTAATAATATATACGTATCATCAAATGTTTTTTTCAGGATTGAGAAAATTAGGTAAAAAATATTGGATGCAATTAGTGTTTATATAAACGTCAACTAATAGTTACCTAAATGTCCCAATCTTGAAATGACATTTAAAAGTAAATCATTATGTTAAAAATGGCTTAAAAACTCATTTACCTTAGCCAGTTATCTTGACAGTTAAGTTTTCGGGTTTTCAAGTCATAGCGTGATAGCTAGATATCTTTACAATTTTAGATTATGGTTGCGCTGTATGGCCATTTTTTACGATAAAATTAATACATGAAACAAAGTTCACGCGTTAAACGTACATCCTTATAACTATTAGATCCATCATATAAATTCATTATTTTAGAATGATTTCTCATTTTCCTTTTGGATTTTATTCGCTATATGTTTACAACCATCCTCTTTATTTAACGAAAAACTCAACTGGCTCCAATTACAAAAGTATTTTGCTTACCAACTTCATATCTTTTATTGTGAACCACCACGGAAAAATTAAGTACAAACAAAAATTGTTTTCTATTTATAATATTGATTTAGTCTAATAAAATCAGATTACACTCGAGTTAAAAATCAGATGTCTGATTTCATAGAAAATCAAAACAATAATATTTGAATCATACTCAAAACATTCTGATATTCCATTTTTTAGCCCTGAAGGGTAAGATGTGATCAAATTTATCATCTATTATTTTTTTTTAATTTTCGATTTATCAACAAAACCCTAAAAAACATCGTCTGTTTTTACATCATTAATATAATTAATTTAATACCCTGACTTACAAATGTATAATATAATTATATTTCGTCCGATTATTCCGGAGACTTTTAAAACACAATTTAAAAAAAAGAATTCTGTCTATTGTAATATGACACTTTGTTTAAACATAAAACCCTGTAATTGGATCCCGCTTGACCCAATAAGGGTGTATGAAGTTCACATTCCACGTTAAGCACATTATTCGTCATTTTTAGTAGAATACTACAGATAATTTGAGCTTGTGAATGAATAATGAAATTATAATATGAAACACTAACAAACCTCAACTGAGAAATCACACAGGGAACAAAACATTGGCGCATTAATCTGAGCTGCGCGCGTCGTCGCGCTGGAGTCGTCGCGCGGCGCGGGTTTCTTTTGTCTCTTTTTGCGCGCGATTGAAACCGCATTCACCTTACTCAAATTGTACAAATAAATATCTTCGGGTGTGTGATACCGTCGTAGGTGATTGGTGAAACGCTCCTTTTTTAGAGCACGGAAAATACAAAAGGGGCATTTCCGGGGTGAGGTCACGGTGAGGTCATCCATGGTCTCGTTGAGGGTTAAAATGAAGCTCTCAATGTCATGCTCGGTATAACAATGTCGATTCAGGACATCCCGCGAGGCAAAACGAACTCCCGGACACAAGAAACAATTTAACTCCTCCGTCTCGTCGAGAATTGGCGGCGGTATTGATCCAGGCAATGATTTGCGCGCACCAGGTGTAATATCTGCAGTCGGTTTTTGCGGCTCGGGCACTTGGGCAGCTTTTTTAGAATGACCTAGTATGGCTCCGATAAAAACCGCTAATGTCGCCGTTGACTAACGCATCCGAGTGTCCTAATTTGGTCGGTTTTAATTACAGGGGTGGTTATAAAGTTTGACATTTGAACCGATATAAAGTCAATTTTTTTGGAATAAAATTCAGGGCTGTTTCGGACGAATGGAGGTTTGCGGTCAAGTCAGCCGTTTTTTAATTCATCAAGGTCAAGTCATTTTTAGCGTAACCTTATAATCTCACTGTTTTACCCCCACACTGTACAAAAGGGCCAACTGTTGACCAGAACGACCCATTAGAATTTTATCGTTTTTTGTTTTTTATTAACTTGTTATTTATTTTTAATGGGATTCTTTTCCACAAGTATTATTTTTTTCCTATAGGAAAAACGATCTACATAGTCTAGAATATAGACTATATATTATATAGATCTTGGTTGCAATCGGAATATTCTCAACCTCTGTTATCATCCTGACAGAAAACTTTTAGGTTATTCTAAAAAAGCTACCTTGGATTGGTGGCGGTGGTGGTAGAGGCGGTGGGGGGTCTGGCGACTTAGGCCTAAAACACTCCCCAGTTGACACAAATTGACTCGTGAAGGTTGAACTGTAGGTCGGCGGCTCGGGCGTCTCGGCCAGCGTCAGGGTTTCATTTGCCCAGCGCGTCGTGGCGGGGTTCACATTTATAATTGACATGGGTATCGCATTGCAGTCACCACTTAAAATTAATATTGGCTGCGAAGCGCCTTGGCCAAATTGAATTGTGCCGCCTTGGTCGATGATAACCTCCATGAGGTTAGGAGTTTGGGGAAAGGAGACAGAGTCGGCCACCTGGTAAACGTCCGAATGGTCATTTTGTCCCTCAATGTTCGCTAAGGTGGTTTATTATGTATAACAATCACACATGGTAACTGCGAATGATTCGGCAGAAAGATACACCGACGATGACGAAAATAAATGTCGACATATCTGTATGAATAAACTCAACATATAATCAAAAATGACTCAATCATATGAAAATAAACGACTAATATCAATAAAAGCATACATGAATCAAAGTGAATCGGCCGAAGTTACAGGCTGTTCAGGTCACTCATTGGGAAATGTATAAGAAAACAAAAACAAACAAACAAACATGTAAAATTACATTTTGAAATGCCATATTCCGAATCAGTGTTAAAAATTCCTCCGATTCGTCGCTTAAAAAATCTCGTACAACGAACTTGTAATTTGACCCCTTCCGGGAATCATATTACATTTTTAGGAACCATTTTTATTCACGATGCCAGTATGATTGTGCTAAATAAAAAACCACCTAAAATATAACTCTGGTGATAGTGTTTGTCGTCTTGTATTTGCTCTGGATGATCATTAACATAGTGCGCTTTGAAAACCGATTCAACTTCGACATCCGCCACCATCATATCACAGAGGCGGCATTTTAACAATGTTGTCCCGACTGGCATGCACTCAATTGGCTGTGGCTCAAAGTAGGACGGGGTGTAGGCCGCTTTGTGGACGGCGGCAACGTGACGAATCTGGTCCTCGATTCGAAGCGCCGCAAAACGGCATGTGCCACTCGACAGCCGACACCGTTGCAAAATCACATTCGCGAAACATCCAACGGTCTCATCGCCCTCGTCGGCCATTCTAGAAAAACGGCTAGTTTAGTATCAATTTGAAGTGATCAGAGGAGTCAAAGTAGTGAACAGGTCGATTATTTACGCACGTGCTAAATCAAATTTCTCATATAAGATTTGGATCCTGAGACATACTTTTAAGCGAAAGAAAATGTTATTTGACCCCTATGAAAAATAGGCTATATTATATAGGTGTCAAATAACATTTTCGTTCACTTAAAAATATGACGGTGTATTTCTCAGCGATCCAAATCTTATTTGAGGAGTTTGATATATTCATAAATGGCTCAAAGTGCATGTTGTGTTGTGTATATTCGGACAGCAAGACAAAATGCAATTTGAGCCATTTATCAATATAGGTGTCGAATAACATTTTCTTTATCAGGCAAGTATGTCGGTATATTTTTCGGCGAAGCTAATCGTATTTGATATTTATACTCAAAAATACCCCCTAAACTTTTTTAGGCCCTAAACCCCCCAAAAGGCGACTTAAATAATATATTAGTCCTATTTTGGATATTCAAAATATATCAAAAATGGACTCTTTGAAAATTTGGAATTATACGAAGCGTTTAAACCTTAAGGTCTGTAGAGTTGGGTTTGTTTTTCAATTTCTATATTACCAAACTGTTCTTACTTTAACTCCTCCAAAACATTTGAATTGGAACTGGGAGCGATATTCCACCTAAAAATTAACCTTCTCGTCACCAATGAGACTGGCCACGAGTTAGGCGCCATTAGACGATTGAAGAAAAACGGTTGCACTTTAGACAAAAAAGGGGGAAATTTGTTGACCTTTTTTTTCATGCGCTCTTCTTCAACCCGTCAATGATTTTCTAACCCGATTAAACAGCAAATGTGTACTATCTGAACTTTCACAAGAACGGTTCCAAATTAATCTCAAATGCAGCCACCGGATTAGGCAGCTCAAATGCTTTCAACGTATTGGGATGAATAACACCCATTTCACCAATCTTCTCATTCCACAAGAAAATATCCGCACAAACATGGAAGAATGAAGGCGATTGCCCCTCTGAACACACACATATTTATCATGTGAAAAATATTTGAAGTAAATATAATTGGTTGGGTATTACAAAATAACATTCCCGAGGAAAACAGACCCAACAAGTAAGCGTTAAATGTGACTCCACTCAAATTTAAAACCAATAAGATTGCCCATATTATATAGGGCCTATAATATATAGCCCTATATAGCCCTATAATATAGGCCCTATATATGCCTCTATTTTGGCATGGTAAACCTAGGGTGCCCGCGGTAAAAATCAGGGGTATTAAAATCACTTTAAAAGCTTCCGCACCGGATTCAGCATCATACACTTCAGTGCAAAAATTTCAAGCAAAAATTTTCATCGGGGGGCCTTTTTCGAAAATTTTGAAAAAAATTTTTTTTTTCCAAAATGAACAAAACGTATAATCTGAACTTTTGATATTGCTTCTGGTATTAATTTTAGCCCAAATCACGGACACCCTAGGTAAACCTTAGTAAAAAAGGTTCGAAATCCGGTTGCTTTAATATGGGTTAAATTTGTATTTTAATAATATATTTAAAAACGTGGAAAACGCTCTCTACCTCCACGGTGTATGAATCATGATAAACGAAAATTCACTTTCAACTCACTTTTAATATAAAATCCGTCGGCGGATCCAATTTCGCAACGATTTACTTCCAGTAACTCCATGACGCGATCAAGTAAACCGTGAATAATTTCGAAGCCACTTGTTTTACTGTAAATTAGCGCCCCCATGTGTCGTTCATTTCGGCATCCAGAATGGGTGGATGAATCTAGAAGTTTTATATAACACATGTATATATTGAAACCTATTTAGCTTTTGTGTAATGTTTTAAAGCAATTGAGACGATATTAATAGTATATTCAAAATTTGAATTTCAAATACACCACACAACCTGTTATGTAAACACTCGTTATGTTAACAAAATTCCGTTATTTTAACA
Source organism: Oikopleura albicans (assembly GCA_004367875.1). Lineage (NCBI taxonomy): Eukaryota > Metazoa > Chordata > Appendicularia > Copelata > Oikopleuridae > Oikopleura > Oikopleura albicans. The sequence goes on from SCLG01000128.1 coordinate 245,097, forward strand.
GTTTTGCGATTTGATAAACTTCGATTTTGAAATACTTAACCAAACGCCCTACCCCATTATGTAAACAAAATTCCATTATGTTAACAGTTTTTTGACGTTTGATGGTGTTAACATAACGGGTTATGTCACATAACTTATGTGCTGCAACAAAAAATTAGTGAGTCATCCTAAACTCAAAGATAACTAAAGTATTAGCGATCAAAAATGTTTATCCAAGTTTGACCAGATAACGGCGCAGGGCTGTACTTCTACATCTATAAGTGTGAAACCCATATCGTAACGATTTCACTTCTCGTTAATATATGAGTAAAATCATTGGGATATGGGTTCCGCAACTTTAATTTACAGAATGTTTTTAGCAAGTTTTTAATTTTTTTTTTTGAATTATATCAATACTTTTTATGGATACGTACCTTTGAAAACCACGTCGGAGACCTCGAAAAGCTTTAAAGGCAGCGGTAATTTTCGATTAGCTTGCGTCGTCTTCAGCAGGCCCGGTATTAACGCGGTCCTACATACTTGGAATTCGGCTGTTTTAGGGTTCGAAACATGAACTGCATTTTTTGGCGGACCCGGAAGGCCCATTTTCTCACCAATGTCCGCTTTTGAAACGAGTGCGAATGTCAATGCCTCACAAAAACCAGCTGCGGCCACGTCGATTCTCAGCAAGTCGCATAATTTATTTATTGGCAGCTGTTTTCCCACGGTATTGGTCGGTGGCATCGTCAATACCAACTGTAAAGTTATCAATTTTAGTCAAAATATCGTACTGGTTGTTGGTTATAAGGTCATATCCAAACAACGCTGACCTGACCTTTATGACAATAAAAACAAAGTTCACCTTGACGTCTCAAAAACATTAGGACCAATTTATTCCTGATTTACAAAAACGATAAACCTTTCGTGGCCAAATTGCCGTTTTTTACACCTTCGACCAGGAAAAGTCTCAAAAAGACATGTTTTTTGTAGAAATTTGACATAAATAACGCCAAATAGACATGATTTTCCGTCAAAATAATCAAAAATAACTGAACTGACCTTATAACTGTACAAATGGCTCCAACGGAAAATCCAGTTATGCAACTTGTTACAATATACACGACATAACCGGTTATGTTAACAAAAATCCGTTATTACAGTTTTTGGGATTTGATGAACTTCAGTTTCCGCCCACGCCCTACCCCGTTATGTTGACAGTCGCCTACGCCCTGCCCAGTTATGTCAACAGATTTTCACTATGTTAACATAACTTTCAAGCATACTACTCAGTTATGTTAACAGTTTTTTAAACTTATTTTTTAGATTTTCTCGAGCCTAATAACCGTTTAAACTAAAGCTGGTTTATTGCGAATTTTGCTCTAGTCTTTCCATCACAAATTTTAAAAGTTCGTTTTGGGCTGAATTACTTTTTGCGCCAATATTTTTTGTTGAAAAAAGCTACCATTATTTAGCCCACCCAATTAAGTTATGTTCAAAAAATTTTTTCAAGTTTTCCGCCTACGCACTACCCCATCATGTTAACAGTTTTAGACGTTTGATGATGTTAACATGTGTTATAACAGTTTACATAAACTTTATGTGGTGTAGTTTAGGTGGATTATTTCACATTCATACGATTCATTTTATAACATATGATTTCTGTAATATTTTCCCTATCAATTAGTTGAACGCGCTCATGCAAAATTTAATGTATTCTCTCATACCCAAATTAAAATTTTCAAACTTGAAATTTAGCATTTTAGTGTTTTACCCAAACAATAACTCTAGTCTGTAGATACAATGAAATTAGCCTAAAGCGAGACCATTCAGTCAAAAAAAAAATCATACGTTTTGATAGTGCTCGACAAGCTTTAAAAAATAATCGCCAGAGAACCCAGGACTCAAAATAATCCAAGAATATTGTTGTAGTTAAAAATTGCGAATATATTTTGTATAAATACGTATCAAATTTATCGGTCATTATTCATAACAAAGATACAGCGTTTAGAGTCTAAACTTTAGACCCCAAATAAGTACATTTCAGATGTTTAGCTGACTATTGATCTATTTATAAAAAAAACAAGATAACAATTTGCCAAAAATATACTAATAGTAACCAAAATATTTATTTACTGGGGCGACTTCTATAAGTATAAGACGTCAATTTCGATTTCAGTTTGAAGTTACGTAAAACTTAACTCACATACAGGGAGCCTTTAGCGACAAATACATGATTTAAAAAAATCATCCAAATTAGAATTTTCTAGAATTTCCTAAATCAAGTTGAATACAGGGGGGTTGGTTATAAGGTCAAGGTCTAAAAAACTGACTTGACCTTAAATGCATTTTTAAAAACTGCAAATTTTTAAAAACTTGACCTTATAACCAACCACTTTTTTAAAGGTTTTTTATATATCGCAAAAGCAATTTTAACAGTTTTTCGGCCAAAAATATTACAAATGGCTGACCTTATAACCAACCCCCCCCCCCCTGTACCTTTGTCCGGGATTCGGTCCGGTTTTTTTCAAAAAAACACAAGCTTACCTTATTGAAATCATAAGCAACGGCAACATCTTCCATTATATCACATGGGTGAAGAATATCGTGACGGGTCGGAGGAACTTCTGAGGTAATTTTTCCATTCTCAAATCGGGAGACTAATCCCATTCGGGACAATAATGACGCCATCGTTTCCGGCGTCACTTCTTTTGGAAGTCCAATCTGTTTTTGGATATAATCCGGCTTGACGGATTCCTCCCAGTACTTTAAAGTCGGCGTTTTTTCGGTTCGACCATCTGGGTACTCGATCATAACCGGTTCGATTACAAAGGGCGTCGAACATAACTCAGAAAACATTGTTACCATTGTATCCAAGACGATGTTTGTTTTTGCCCAGTCGGTACCAGTTACTTCGATGAAAATGTTCTTCGTATTCAATGTGATCTAAACAACTCAGTAAACTAGAGTTTAACTTCCAGGGGGAAGTGCGTGTAAATAGACACGCAACATGTTTTTTTCGTCGATTTAGGACATATGGAGGCCCCGTAGGGCAAAACGGGTATTGGTGACCCCCTCAACTTTTCGAGAAAATTCGATTGACGGTGTTTTTTGCGTAGGTTGGAGATTTTAAACAGCTCTCTAGGGGCTCCTGGTGGCCCAAATCAATTTCTGAATAGTCAGACCGACGTAGTTTGACGAGCTCTACAACTTGGCTTTACAGTTTTTTTGAATTATTGCGAATTATTGTGAATTTTTCAAGTGCGTATTTATTTACACACATTTCCCCCCTACGGGTTTCCAAAAACACCTTCCCCTGACAGTTAAAATATCAAATTTATTTTACAGAACTCAATAGCGGTTTCTTTTATCTGATGTATTATCACGATGAATTATTTACAAGATTTAAATCATTTTTATAGGAAAGATCGATTACAAAAATTCTTCTAAAAACTATTCTGATATGGTCTACAGGGGTTAAAACAACTCCTCAATTCATTTAGGGTTTATGATATTTTTGATTGTATGATATTAAATGCAAGTCTCCTTTTTCAAAAAACAGAGTTTCATTTTTTTTTCTGCTTCAAAAACAATTTATGAATATTTTATATCGATTCAATTACGTTATATAACCGCCATTTTGCAAACAGCAAAATTATTGGAATATATATGGTAATAAAATAATGTAAATGCTGGAAGGCGAGACTTGCAATGTAATTTTACTTAAGCAATTTACCCCTATGAAATTATATCATAAAAAAACATGGACTGATGGACAGACAAAAATACATGTGAAACCCCTTAAAGATTTTAAGATTCACCGTTTTGTTATTTGGGACCGCTTTTAATTAAGACTAGAAATAAAACAAAAAATATTACGTCCCTTCTAGGTAATGTTTTAGCTTGATTTTCATTTTTAACCCCAATTTTTTTTCCGATTTTTAGGCGTAGAAGTTCAAATGACCCGAAAATCGAAAAAACGCGCATTAGATACCGAATCCTATTATAAAAACAGCCAAAGGTGCTTTTTGAAGTAGCATTAAATTGTATATCGCGTAATGTATGTTTGTTCACCCATTCAAAAAATTCTAACGCGCGCTAGGAGTTAAAAATTGGAACACTGACGCTCGAACAATAAAATTTGGATACATATTTTTTTTTTTCATTCCGATAATAATAAAGCCTGAAAATCATCCGCTTTTTAATGCGACCTAACAAAAGTAAGACCCATCGTTTGTATATCATATGTATATCACAGGTGACGTATACCCAGAAATTCTCGGAACACTCGAAAAGTACGCAAATGAAAATCGATTGTCTTTTCCCAACATATTTTATAAACATTTAAATGATAAATCTTTATACATTATATTCATTAACGCTTCGGCCCAACCGGACCCTTTCCTATATTTCTGGATAACTCCAAAAGTACAAAAAAAGTTTGTATGTAGTACATACTATGTACTTTAATCAGTGGGTGATTTATAATTGTATGATTTTTTTGTTGCAAAGCTTTTAGAACCCATATTTGGCCATAAATACACAATAATGACCATCGAAAAAAACATAAAACCTTTCTCATGCATCGTTACAGTCGAGAACTTTAGCTTACCGTAACGCAGTGGATAATTCCGGACTTTTCCGGCCTTTTTACAAAAAAAAAACGAGAAAGTATTTCGAGAATTTTGAAAAAGAAATTTTTCCAGAGCTTCTAGTACAAATTATTATTAAAATGTGACAAAATTTAAAAATCGCGCGTTATCTGGTATTGCTGCTCGATTCTAGGTTGACGGGATTTCTCATCAAGAAAATCGCTTATTTTTGTCAAAAAGTGAACATGACTACAGAAAAAATAATCTAAGCTCCCATCGAAATTTATAAAATACAGGTTATCTCTGGATTCCATTATGTTACACTTGATTTATATAATATTTTCACATAAAAAACCCTACGCTGTTATATTGCATGTTTCTTATTATTGTTTTCTTTTCTTGGGAAATGTATGCAAAACACAAAGGTTCACACTGAAAAATCACAAATCGTCAATATCGGCCCCTATGAGTTAAAATTCGTGGGTCTTGTAATGAGATTTTTACATCACTCGATCATGCTCTATCATCTGGTATACAAAAATTTTGATTTGGAGACCCCCTAAAAAAGCTTGGGACAACCGGGATGTATTTATTTTTTTCTGAGTGAAAAAATTAAAACAAAAAACTCGGTTGATTAAAGGCGATAATACTACTATACGGTCTATAGTACTATTATAGTATTTCCAAAAATATAAATAAACAATTTCAAAAATCCATTCGTGAAATAAAATTTTGCGGAAATTTTCCTGGTGATCATGGGTTTAATAATTTCAACCCATCTTTTTTGAAGGAAAAAAGTGTTTGATGTTTTTTTTAATTTGCTTACCTTTGAGTGTTCGCCATTAATAATCGGTGGGAGCGAGCAAATAACATTGTTGTTATCCAAAATTAGCGGATATTTGGGTTTATCTTTAATAATTGGCACGTATTGTTTCATAAATGAATCTTTCTCATAAATTTCCATCAGTTGCGGGGCCGTCATGATCGCCGTCTGTTTGAGGGCGAGAAATTTGATATCTTCCGGTTTTTGGGCTTTGTATAAAAACGGGCCTTGAACCGAATCGAGGTCATGCGTTCCAATCGATGACAAAGTCCGCTGCCGTGCCAAGTTTTGATGAAGTTTATCCTGCAAATCGATAAATGACTCATAACTTTCCGCTGTAAATGTAACATTGCGCAAGACCGCGCCCATGACCACCGGTCGAACCGCCTCCACCGACTGGTCGACCACGATACGCTCAAGTGGCTGTACCGGTTCGCTTAGGGTGTACCGTTGAGGCTCCGCCCCGTTGAAAATATTAATCGCGCGACATAACCCCTCCATGCATAATAAATCATACCGATTCGCTGGAATGTCCACCTTGAAAATCGTCTAGGCGAACAAAGTGAAAAAAAAAAGAAATTAATTAAATAATTATAAAATAGTAAATAATACACAAAAAATTGTATAAAATATTTATATCATTACAAAATAAAATATAGTAGGGTTTTTGCGAAATCAGAGTAGGCTGGGATACGATCTTTCTTGCATAAATACCAGAAAATTCAGACCACATATTTTGAACTTTTTTATAACTTTTTAATCGACAAGAGCGATAATAAATTTGGATAATAACAAATAATAATAAATAAGAACAAATGGAAAAACAAAAAACAATTTAGCCAAGCGGTTCATTTTCACCGCGGAAAAATCTTAACTATTTGCGCGTGGGTTGGAAGGATGATTTTTTTGTTTGTCCAAAAAAAGAATCTGAACTAAATAATATAAAATAATTTCACTAAATAAAAATAAAATAATTTATACGCTAGAAAACCTAGCAAAAAAAAATAATCGGGGAAAATATCAGACTTTTTTTTTCTCACAAAAAAAAACAATCTAGATTTATGTTAATTTTCTGATTTGCGTTTCTGAATTTTTTTTTTTCTTCAGCTAAATATTTTTATTTTGGTTTAATTTGAATTTTTATTTCTCTTTGTAGAAAAAAAAAGATTTATTAAAAAATCACTTTCAGTATTCAATAAAAAAAATCCAAAAATTTTCCCCAAACAAAAAACAAATCATGATTTCCTCCCTTTTCTTTTTTTGTAGTTCGGTTCCAAAAAAGCGACCATTTCTATTTATTTTTTATTTTGGGTGTTATTTTAGAAAAAAAAATGTTATTTTTTTAAAATTATGCTGATTGTTTTTTTCACTTTTTCCTTTCCATCAACAATTTCAATGTCGTCGAGTTCTAAGCCAAGATCAAAAAACAAATTTTCAAGCTCTTCCTTATCCGTATTGCTTGGCTTGGAAATCCGTGCTAAAAATGCCTCTTTCTCTACACCAATCGTCGGCATTCTATAAAATAAAATTCTCTCATTTTTTTTTTTCGTGTTTTGTTTTTTTTCGTTCTCAAAAATATTTCTCTATTCGTTTGTGTTTGTTAATTGAAAAAAAAAACATTTTGTATTTTTTTCCCACACATGCTGATGATGATGATTATTGAGAAAAGTTGAAAATTAAAAAATGCGTTTTTTAGGTTTTTTGTTGTTAGGGGCGGTTTTGGATTTCGTATCGAGTTTTTTTCTGTCTCTCGTCAAATAGCGTGGAAAGAGTTTCGTGTGTTACATCCTCAGGGTTGGACCGATGATTATAAATTTAGACAGCCAATGAGCGCGCGGCTCGCGCGGAAAGCAGAGACGCGAATTGGAGGCCGTGTTTTGTATTGGGTGCGTCACGTGCCCTACGAACACTGGCCGAGTGCAAAAAATCAACCCACAATTGAGCGCAACAGTGTGCGAGTGAGCGCGGACCATTTTTTTTTCTTGCTTTCTCTCTCTCTCTCTTTTCTTTTCTCTCTCGCTCACTCTCCACATTTTTTCGGTCTCTCTCGCCCGCTCCTTTTCGTGTCTTACTTGAGCACGATTTTTTTTTTCATTCACAACACACAGGATACTCACACACACACACGCCCGCGATCACGCATTTTCATTCGACAACCAATTGATTCATTTGACAGGTATGGGCATTTTTTTTTGTCTTTGATACCCTTGAGCCAGGCAGCACCATGTGCCAAACAGCGGTAGTACCTATATCATATTAAAAAAATAAAGACAAACCAAATTATTAATAAAAATAAAACCTATACATTATACTTTATAATTAGGAAATATTTTTTTATATAATTTTAAACGTCAAAATTATTACATGATATGATTTAGCCTTTATGACGCCCATAACTTGAGTTATGGGTCGTAATTATTTTATGGGCCATAAATAAAAAAAAAATGAACGCGAACAATAATAGAATTAATTATTCTTATAATTTATAAATTATAAATATTTATAAGAATAATTGATTTTATTTATTTTTTTGTCAAAATTATTTCCGGTTAACCGGAAAACGACATCCAGTTTTAATAATTTTGTACCTCCTATGATCGGACAAATTGTCACTAAGGCTAACTTGACGACAAATTCGAATTTGATGTATTTTTTATACAATGTCCGGTTAACCGGAAATTTATATCCGGTATTGGTTTCAATACTTAGGTACTATAATATTATTCATACAATTATCACTACGACTATACAAATGCAGCCTGATATCCATTTCCGGTTATCGGAGCTTGCATAAAAAACTAGACGCGAAATTCGAATTAGTCGTAGTCGAGTTGATCTTAGTGACAATTTTGTTCATAACAGTATGTACCAAAGTATTAAAACCAGTAACCGGATGTCCATTTCCTGTTAACCGGAAATCGTATAAAAATACACGACAAACTCGAATTCGCCGTAGTCGCAATTTTCCCTATAGGAGGTACCAAAGTATTAAAACGGGTAACCGAATGTCCATTACTGGTTAGCCGGAAATTAATTTCAACAAAAAAAGAATCGTCTTCGGCTCACATAGCGAATACAAAAACCCGATTGCGTATTTCTCTTATCGATATCGAACTATTAGCGGTTTGATATCCTCAACCGGTACTTGAAGCCTTCAAGTTGAAGGAGTCGGAAGCAACAAAAAAATTGCTCAATATACCGTTTAAACAACGCATTTTGCCCATACGTTTAAATAGTAAAATTAAGCTAACCATTTGAAATAACACTTTTTAAGACACTTTTTTGGTCTTAAAAAGTGTTATTTCAAATGCGAATTGTTACTTCAAATACAAACTGTTATTTCAAAGGTACTTTCTTAACTCTACTTAGNCCTTCTAATCTACATCATTGTGTATAATAAGTAATTATAACTCATTACCTTCTAATTTGCTTAATCTTGTTTGGTTTGGAAGATAACGGCGCATGGGTGTATAAATTTTATTTTTGAACAAACTGATCAAAAATATTATTTATAAAATTAGGATTGTAACTTCATTTATTACGTTATCGTTAAAATAATTTTTGGTTAAAACAGGAGTTTCGTTTGGTACGATTTCTCCCAGAAAAACAGGCGCTCAGGTGTTTATATGATACCCAGCTACAGATTTCCAGTTGATCTTCTTAAAAAATAATTTTGTTCGGAAAAACCTTGTTTGGTATTTTTTTGGTGGGCAAAAGAAGTCATTTTTCACCGAAAAAAATGATTTTTTTTAGAAATTGAACTGCTCTTGTTAACGATTTCTCCCAGTTTTGTAATTTATATAGGCCGTTGGGCTAAGGAGAGTTAAAAGGTACAACGAAGAAATGGGATAACGTGTAAAAGGTACAAAATTTTGATACATTTTACACGTTATTCTTTTTCGCGCTTATGCCAATTATACTTTCACCCAAAAATACGTTATCTTTTCTGAACTTTATTCATTTTCAACAGTATCGGAAATACTTCAACTCGTTTTTGTGCCAATTGGCACACCGTATGATCTCGTGATTTTAACCAAAATTATGGCAAGGGACCAAGGATTGTGAAAAAATTGGTCTACACTGCCGGAGAAAATAAGAACAGGGCGTATTTTAATTCGTGAAAAATAACTGCGAAAATGAATAACGTTGAAAAGGTATCAAAATTTGGTACCTTTTACACGTTATCCGAAATTGTAAGTTATCCAAAATGCGTTTTAGACAAATTATACGTTATCCCATTTCAATGTTGTACCTTTTACCTTAAGAAAGTACCATTTCAAATGGTGTTTTTTCAAATGGTTAGGTGGTGTACGTTTAAACATTAAAATTAAACACCATAAAATGGACCCTAAATTATGGTCACCAGAATTTGGTCTCAGCAAAACTTTAAAAATGTACATCAGGGCTCGGCAGAGCCAGGCATTTTCTTTAGCTTGGCTTGGCTTGGTTTTTTGCCCTTTTTGAAAATTTTGGCTTGGCTTGGCTTTTTTGACCCTCCCAAAAAATTGGCTTGGCTTGGCACACAAAAAGCCAAGCCAAGCCAAGCCAAGCTATGTGCCAAAAGCCATTCGTGCCGAGCCCTGATGTACATGGTCATTTTTTTAGTAATTTTCTAGAATATCTATGATGAATGAAAAATTTCATTCGAAACAAAAAGTCAGTTATTGCAAAACAAGGCAACGGACGTGGGATAGTGAGGAGAGATGGATAAAGGAAATCGATCTCCCAATCCGTTCGTTCTTTGTAAGTCAGGGATATCACAGAAAATGCCGATTTAACTAGGGTGCCCACAGGGTACTGCCCACAAACCTTTTGGGAAAACAATTTTTTTTTTCAAAAGAAAAATTTTCGCCCGGGCGTTAATTTTGATGCCGTATTTCGGAAAAAAACTTTTTTGAGTCGTTATTTTTACCTTATTATGATAATAATGACGGATACCATAGTAACCTGCTGTGATTTTTTTGTCTAAAAAATATTTTAGCCAAGTTGTGTAGAGCTGGCGTATTTTCAATATTTTTTTTTTGGGTGACAGTAAGGATTCAAGCTTGATTCAAGCTTGAGTCACTGACCAAAAACACCAGATAAACTTTTCCCCCAGTTTAACCCCTAGGCACCGAACAACTGACATCCTTATTGTAAGTCAATTAACTGGCGTGCGGCCGGACAAGCTGATGCGCGCGCGCGTTTGGAGGAGAGGCAAAAGGAGCGAAAAAAGCCTGTCCACCTGCAAAATACGTATGTCACGCGCGCAACCGGCCGAAATATTCCCCGAATTCGAAAGGAACTGGCCGAAATGTGGCGAGGCCCAACACCTGTGAAACCGGACGAAAGTATTGCCGCACTTTATAAAATGACCGAAAAGAAGGATAAGAATAAAATGCGGCAGACCGCACGACAGCTTATTGAATCCAAGCGTGATATATTTCATCTTGAATTTGCAATTAAAAATAAGCGCGACGTTATTGCTAAGCTTCGATTCAAATCATTGCTGGCAAACGAAAAGGTTATGATTTTTATGTTTGGTACATCTGGTCCTTTTCCAGTATAAATTCTCGGATAGTTACGATTATTTTTTCTTAACCTTACAGGTAGTTTAGGCCCTAGACTCTAGGGTCCCTAGTAGGGACTCTCTACTAAGGACTGCCTAGAGTCGCTTGGCTAATTCAAATACAGTTATGGACACGAGAACGTGACACTTTTTGACAAGAAGTGGACGAAATACGCACTTTTTCCGGGAAAAATTGCGAGAACGTGACACTTTTTGGCAGGTGAAAGTGTCACGTTCTCGTGTCCACGACTGTATACAATTACAATTGTACTCTAGAAGAATAAAACATTTTCGTTAAAAATCGAGTTTTAGAAAACGAATATTAACCGAATGGTAATTAGGCTGAATCTGGAGATTCTCCAGTGGAGATACATAAATGTATAAAAATGTCTTGGAAGAAATAAAAGATAAAAAAATACGGTTTGGGCATACGTATATGCCTACATATATCAGATATATACAGATATGTACTTTGTGGCCTAACAAAGAATTTTATTAAGCGCAAATTTATTGTTTTATATACATATTTTTAAATATGCTTTTTTTTCGTTTTTGAATTTTTTTTTTTTTCAGATGAATGAGTCGGAACGGCGATTAATTCACGATGGTCAATTATTCGACGAGTTTTTACATGTAAACAATGAAACGGCTTCCGAGGCGATGAAGTTGGCAGACGCCGAAAGTCGAAAACACCAGACAAAAGTTAAGGGAGGGTTTATTTTTAAGTTGCACCATTTTACTTAGAAAAAATGATTCAATGATTGCTACAATTGGCATTTTAAAACTGATTTTTCATAGTACTAAGATTGCGCTGAAAATTGATCAGCACGGTTTTTATTTGCTTAAAATTCAATGGTTTTTAATCATATTTCAGGCAACTCGAAATTTGACGGTCCGCTGTGACCACCTAAGGGGGATCATATGACAATTTTAACTCCACTCCATTTTTTTACAAAATGATGCAGGTTGTACCAAGCGACGTTTAAAAAACTCCACTAAAGAGGATAAAAGATTTGAACTCTCAAATTTGTGAAACGCGCGCTCAACTCTGCCAGTTAGAAAACGTAAAAGCTTTAAAGGACGAAATTAAACAGTTTGTTTTCTTGGTTCATCATAATCAACGTACATCGGACGAGCCTATTACGCAAACAAGTTCTCAGTGGGCGAAGAAATGGGATGAAACTGTAAGTCATTTTTGCGCGTATTGATAGTGATTTGTAAACCCCTTACGAAGTTATCTTGCCGAAATGTAATAAGCATAGTAGGCGCGGAGCGTCTGTAACTGAATTACAAGCGCGCCTATTGGCTCATGCTTTTTTATAGGCACCTCCTATTAGCTAGCGTCCTCCAGCCACGCAAACAACTCACCGCGCTGCTTGTAATATTTGGTCATGTTTTTCGTAAAATTTCATCATTTGTTTGCTCACGCACTTATCTTTCACACATGTAATTTTCATCTGCTCAAAAAGTGGCAAGATAAAGGATAACTTAAATACAATCCGACTAATGCAGTTATATTTTAGCGTCCAACGAGTGTTCAAATACCATTTGCAAACCCCAACAACTTGTTGGAAAGCCTTTACGAGCTTGAGGACCGAAACTTGTCACTTATTGGCCATTTCCAGCATTCCGAAGAAGAATTTGAGGAAGTTCGGACTATATTCAAGAGAAACGTGAAAAAGATTGAAACACAAATCGAGGAGTTAAAGTCACATATGGAACTCGTTGAAAATACTGTGGAGCGATGCAATACGAGAGCAGAAGGTAGTTATTGAGTCTGTAACTTACACACATTTTTTTTTCAAGTTCAAGCCAGGATTGGTTATGTAAATATTGTCATTACTGCACTCAAGTGTTAAAAATAATATTATATTTTTGAACACGAATAGTGTAGGATTAAAGCTGTCCAATACAACCTAGGAAAGTTTCCTGTTTCCATGTTATTGGTCCCTATTATGTATTTTTTCGCGCCAAAACGGTCCTTTAATTATTTTGTGCCAATAGAACTCATTTAATCAAAAACCAATTTTTCCATATAGAACTTAAAAAGTAGTGATAAAAAATGTAAAAAAATAAAATTCTCGAAATGTGTGTAGTGAACTCTAGAATTTGAAGAAGGTTTAAAAAATATGACCTTCAATGCTAAGGTCATATTTTTTAAACCTTCAAAAAATTCTAGAGATCACTACACCCATTTTGAGAATTCTATTTTTCTACATTTTTACTACCTTTTTAAGTTATATAATTTGGCAAAATTGGTTTTTGATTAAATGGGTTCTGCTGGCCAAAAATAATTAAAGGACCGTTTGGCGAGAAAAATTGCATAATAGGGACCAATGATATGGAAACAGATACAGTTTTATGGATACAAAAATATTATTTTTTTAGAAAATTTTCAATAGTAAATCACAAATCTTTTTAGAGCTAAAATTCTATTGTTCAATGTTTGAAAGCTCCGAATTTAGCGATCAAGACGCTGAGCTTCAGCATTTTGAAAACGCAATCGAGCACGTTTACAACGAAACAACGGGTCAAAAAAATCTCGAAATGAACATTGACTCGCTGACCATGCTTACATTTATTGAAACACGGTTAGATGATCTGATCGAAATGGAAGAATCGCTGCCGCCAATGCGCGTCAAGGAAGAGCAAAAAGAGCGCGATAAACAGCGGCGCATAGAGGCGCGAGAGCGCAAAATTCAAGATCATACGGACGCGCAAAAGGAGCGCCTAGTTCGCGCGCAAAATCGAAATGCATCGCATAGAATGAAACGCATTGGGCGACGCTTAGTCGGCCGATCGCGCCCATTTGATCAGCCAGAGCGACTTGTATCCGAAGAGTTAGATGTTCATATTGATCATGAAGCTGATTTTTTTGTTTGATCTTGCAATAAACGAACTTTGTATTCTTTCGTTGTGTTGCGAATTTTATTTAATATTAATAAATTAAACAGAACGTTATAAATTTAATCTATGCAGCTGTACCATACGGTATAAACCGGAAAGCGGGAAAAGGTACGGACCATACCGTCAGCGGCAGGCTCGCAGGTATATTCTGCGGATTTTTTGACCCACTTTTACATATAGGCTATATGTCAAAGTGGGTCAAAAAATCCGCAGACTTGACCTGCGAGCCTGCCGCTGACGGTATGGTCCGTACCTTTTCCCGCTATGATATACGTCGAGAACCTCAACAACAACTTTATCGGGCCGGTTTTGAAGACAAAAGTAACCTGATAATCCTGTAAGGATAAAAATTCATGATACACTATTGCTAGGGGTGGACCATGGACCATTTTTTTACTCTAGAAGGGTCCCCTTTCCGGTCTAAGTTGAATGTGTCAATTTTTGGCCAATTTCACATGGTCCACCCCATAACTATTGCATAGTTCCAGCTTATCACTGCGTGCGAGTTTTATAGAAATGTTTGCTACCCAATACCATTTTAATGAACCTTTCACCGACAAATGTGGACAATCTAATTTGGACCGTAAACTGTCGCAACATTTTGTGAGAAGTGTCCTTATGTTTGTAACAGATATGTTTAAAAACGCTTATTTTACAATGTCTTAAACTTGTGAAAAAACATGATTTGGCTACTTTTTGTGTTGAATAACGCATCCGCGCAGGACTGCAACTCCTCCAGTGATAAGTTGATTTGTGAGGGAATTTGCGAAGAAAAGTTATATCAGTGTTTGTTGGCATGTGAGGGTCCAGATGATTACGAGTGCGTGAGAGACTGTAATCGAAATTTTGATTCCGAATGCTTGCAAGGTAGTTCAAAGTATAGAAATTGTGTTTATTTAATAAATAGTTGATTAAATTCAGAATGTCCTTGTAATGCAAAGTGCCCAAATGGTTGTCCATGTCCTGTATTCAAATGTGACACAAATTCAGCACTTTTGATCATGAGCAGCTATTCTGGGTTTGGCGAACAAGTGGCACATTTTAAAATTACTGGTACGTTTTATTATACAGAGTATATGTACAGAGTGGAATTTAGAAAGCATTCCACAGAAATATCCATAATTTATGGATCATGAACTAAATTCACGAAAGAGACGTATCTCGCGATATTTGGAATATCTGAACGAATGCTCCAATTGTACTAAAAATCATTAGAAAATAAATAAAAATAAACTAAATTTGACAAAAGAAAAGAAATACAGTCCTGGATTCCATAACGGCCGTTTTCGGTTCTCGAAAAAAGCGGCCGTTATGGAATTGGGGCCCCTTATGTTGTTAATTTTGTACTAATTTCTGACACTTGCATTGAAATGCCTTATTTTTCAATACGTTAATAAAAAAACGGCCGTTATGGAATTATCACTTTTTTTGAGAAAAAAAGCGGCCGTTATGTCTATTATCGGCTCATACTTTTATAGACGGAGTTGAAAAGTTAACTGAGTATGACACACAGGCAATCGGATTTTTCCCAGAGGGAACTGAAGCTGACTGGTCATGTTCATTTGTTCTGGAAAGTTGGATGTATGTTGTTGGCGGGTTTTCCAATCAGATTTCACGCGTAAAAGTGGGTGGCGGAAAATGTGGGCTCGAGCGCCTCGCTACAATAACCCCCGAGTTTGTGGGTGGCATATGTGCTCAGGTAAATTACGATGGAAAGGAGAAGGCAATGATGTGTTCCTCAATTGGTGAAGAAAATACGTATTGTTACACGTGAGTTTTGGTTTATTTTTTCGATTATCGAAGTAAATCGCGCAATAATTACAAAACGTTTTTCCGAGAAAGGCCACTGGAGGCCCCTCAAGAGGGGCCAGCGTTACAAAAATCGAAAACCGACCGGTTTATAGTTTCAAACAGCTCTCTGCGGGGCCTAGGGGTTCAAAGTTACTTTTGGTTCATCAAATCGACGTAGTTTGATCTGTTCTACAACTTGGTTACGCCATTTTTTGAAACTTATTTTCGAGGATTATTTGCAAATAACTGGGGTGTCCCAATTCAATATCATAACTTATGTTTATAAAGATGTTTAATGTTGTTGTAGATACGAAAGTAACGGCAACATTGAGCAAGTAGCCAGCACTTCCGAAAACCATGCACTTGGTGGGCTGGCTCAACTGGGAGACGAAATACTTGCAATGGCTGGTTGGTCGGCAAAAAACCGTGAAGTTGAAATTATGACGGGGACTGGTTCGTGGGTTATGCAAGAAGACGGCGTACCGGGGGTTGATGGCGACTCTTGGTTATGGTCACTGTTTGCCTTTTCAACACTCAACATCAATGATCAAGGATGTAAATGATACCTAAGACATTTCATGAAAAAAAAATCAAGATTATAATAATTTGTTGTTAAGTAGTTTCGACTTGAAATAAAAATTGAATCTTATAAACGTTTTCTGACATCTTTGTTACAGAGCGTATTTACGTTTTTGGTGGCGTTTCTGATGTCTGGCAATTCCAAACGGTTTATTATTACGATGGGTCAACATGGGAAACTGGACCCGAAATGTTGACCACCAAAGGTAACCATCGAAGCGTAATGAAAGACGGAAAAATTTATCACATTGGTGGAGATCAAATGAACAGTTATACAACGCCAATTGAAATATGGACAGTTAAAGATGATGGAGAATTTGAAATATTCCAGGCGAATTCCACACTGGATGGGTATTATCGCTTCCCGGAAACGTTTTTTGTTTCCGACTATCTTGAATGTAAATGAACAGAATAAAATTATATAAAATTTATTTTACACGACTGTGTTTTCATGCAAAATATGTATCGTTGAAAAAAATGATGTTGAGTTGTAAACAAATCGAGCATACCACCCTTAATAAGATTGTACCGTTTTTGTTAATTTTCAAATTAGTAAGTTTTAAAATTAATTAAAATTAAATTATCGGCCGAAGACAAAATTTTAGAGCAACGACAAATATTTTTCAAATGGTTCACCAGAAGCTACAAATACTAGCGTATTATATTGGACATACATGATGTGACATAATAGAATTTCTGAATCTCCACTTAGTGTTATACTGTATAACTTATACTGTATAAGTTATACAAAATGATCATTTTTTGTTATGTCTTTTCCGTATATGCAGCACCTTTTTATATCAAAAATCCATATTCCAAAAAAAGGAAAATATAATGGTGATACAAGGCGCGCACAATCGTTTGTTTGGACATGTGCGGACTACACTCGGACAACGGATGTCTCGCTAAAAATGTTGTAAAATATACAAATAAACACAAGTTTATTACAATTATTACGATTTATTACCTTAATTACAAGAGCAGGCCAAAATAGAAACAAAGGTACATTTCAGTTGTCAAATTTCAGAAAAAAATGATTGAATAAAAGATTCAAGAGAAATTTAAAGAAAAAAAAATATCTAATTTTATTTCATACCTTGAAATTAATGCCAATGAGATTTAAAGCTTCGTTAAATAAAGAAAATAAAAACAAATGTTATTAAAAACAAATCATAATTTAAACGTGAAAATGGTCGACTACGTTTCACTGTGATCACCATTCGACTAGTTTTTTTCTCTATTTTGTTATTTATTATTTGAAACTTAAATTAAAATTTGACTACTAGAATGTAATCTCTTATACTCGAAACATTTAAGGTAGTGAGCGTGTTCAAAAAATCGTATAAGGGTTAGGTTCGAACTGATCGTGGCTTATGTAATACACCACCTAACCATGTGACTTAACACATTTTTTTCCAAAAAAAGGTGTTAATTCATGTGCAAATTGTTAAGTCAAATGCAAACTGTTAAGCCAAATAGTGTTAAGTCAGCTGGTTAGGTGGTGTAGTTAAGCCTTACCGTTATTTAAACTGTTAAGTACTACAAGTTACGGAATAAAATTATGGAATGTCAATTGTCCACGGCGTGGACTCCACGTGCTTAGTTAAATTATTTTAATTGTACAACTTACACAGCGATCTTTTTTTTAATTAACTATGTATTGTTTTTTCGGGGTACACATTTCAAACCCAGAAAGACAGACCGTCCGAGTAGATTTCGGCCTAAGAATCTTCTCGCAAAACTAATATTTTACTTGATCTCAAAATGAATTTCAAAATGTAAATAAAGACCTTTTGTGCCGTTATGATTACGGAGGAAATGTCTTTTGTGTTTCTTTTTACTTAACACGATGATTTGGAAATTTAACGCCACTAATATGTATATGTATATATAGACGATGGTTACCAATACAATGACGTATAATTCTCTTATTGGTAACTTTTTAAATAACTTTGCTCTTAATACACTGACAAAAGAAAGTTAAATGTAAAAATATGAAAAAATAAGCGACAATGGGATTCATAGTAAACGATATTATGATCATGGTTTATGTTTTTTCAGCAGAAATCTACCGATCAGATTAAACATGCTGAGCAGCGGTTTCCCTCATTACAGTGTGAATTGCAAATAGTCCAATACGTCATCGAAAACGCAGAAAAATATTACCCAAACTAAAAACGGAAATAGAGAGAACGAAAAATGTCGAAAAAGAGATCAGGCACGGTGCACGCTGATAAAGTTTTTAGAATTTTCTAGAGAAACACTAGACATATTTTTGAAATTACGTAATTTTTAATCGCTTTAAGTAATCGCCTTTAAGTAATCGCCTTATATAATAGTCCTACAAAATGAAATATGTAAAACTTTCTTAATATGAAAGATTCTTTTAAAAAGAATCTTCATTTTTAAAAGCCTGTGAGTGAGGCGGAATATGATTGGTGACCATCAAAACGCGTAGGTGAGATCTTACATCTTAATACCGTTGAGTTTCTTACTCCTCTTTTTCTCCTTTCATATTCTCTTTTTATTTGAGAAAGAACTTTCAAATCGGTAAGTTATATTTTGTTTCTCTATTAAGTTTAAAATTATTTTTTTTTACTTTCACATTTAAACTTTATTCAAGATTTTAGAAGTGAGTTTTACAAAATTACAGAATTGTTTTGCATTAAAAAACCTCTAGCAAGCTAGAGGAAAAATATAAAATTAGTTTAAAAAAAAAACAATGCAAGCGTTTTACTTTAAATTATGAATCATCAGTTACGATTGTCGTTAGCACCATTGGTTAGGATTTCTCCACCAACTGTGGATTCTGACGAAGAAAAATGCGTTGATACAACTCCGTCATCCAATTGTTACGCTTTTTGAATTTCTGATCCCGGCGCTTTTGGGATCTTTGTTGCAAATTGGCCGCTTCAAAGGTAAGTCAACATTCAAAAATTTTAAGTCAATTTTCAAAATTCAGGCGGTACAATTAGTACACGATGAACTTATGATTTTTAATCAATCGGGAATCGATATTAGTAACTAATAACTAGTTATTTATGATTTATCGGATTTTACGAAGTAGTTTGATATTTCGTCGATGAATATCCCTTTTCCGCTTAAAGTAGACGTTCATCGCCGCTACCTCATTTGCTCATTTTTCTAAGTTCATCTACCCCAATATTTAACTAGAAAAATGAAGAAATGAGGTAGCGGCGATGAACGTCTACTTTAAGCGGAAAAAGGATATACAAATCTGAAAAAATTGGCCCTTTTTAGCAAGAACAAACTGTATTTCCGCACTGCATTTGTAATACGAATTTCGTATGAATCATAATTATGAATTTATATGTACAGCATGTTCACGCTTATTTTTCATTTCTTATTATTTTTTAACGTTTTAATTCTAGTAAATAATTTTCACTAAAGTTTCTCGTCGATTATTTGCCTATTTTAACCGCAAATTTATTGCAGTCTACAAACGGCTTTTTGAATTTTTAGTCCGCTCGTTGTTTTTTTTTTCGCAAACTGGCTGCTCTAAACGAATTAATTATTTAATATACCCTGCCATAATTTGCCTTTTTTTGTCAGAGTAATTGTTACTAACGATAATAATTATGAATAATTAGCAATTTGAGACTTCCAGGTTGAGTGAGTTCAAGCTACTATTAGTTGGGGTAACACGGCCGTAGGCCTTTAAGAGAGTACGCTGGTATTTAACCAAGTCTTCTGAAAGTGAATTTGATACTACGAGAATATCAGATATAATCGCCAAATTTATGACAAACAATAAACCAGATCGAGAGAGTTACAAATAACAGAGATACGATATCCATTTCAATTATCAAAATTGATAATTGAGCATGGAATCAAGAACGAGGTCAAAATTTTGGCATCAGCTTTGGATCTTGACGAAGAAAAATTTTCTGATTCAAACGAGACATCCATTTGTGACCGTTTTTGAATTTGTGATTCCGGCCGTCCTCAGCTTTTTGTTGTTAATTGGACGTGTCCGAGGTTTGAATTTATTATCAAGGAAAAACTCCAAAACTATAAAAAAGACGTAACAAAATTGTAGGAAATTGTAGGCAAATTTTCAAAAAAAAAAACTCTAAGAACATTGTAGGAAAATTTTGGGAAAATGTTAATTGTACAGAAACAGTGAAAAAATTGTTCGAAAATTATAAAATATTTGATGGTAGATAATAATTTGAATCCTTCTTCCCAATTGGGGCCAAACAAAAATTATTATCGAACTAGGGAAGACAGTAATATGCACTTCCTAACCGCCGAATTCCATGCGAAACCTCTATTACAGGGTGAGGGAATATAGATGCTAATCCGTTTTTGGTTCGCGAGTACGCTGAGCGAATATAACTCACCAAAAAACGGATTAGCATCTATATTCCCTCACCTTGTAGCTAGCCTTCTTTTACTGGTTTAGTTTCATGAAAATCGGCTGCGCGTGTCTAGTACTACCGTGTTGGCATATTTTGAAATGATATTGGCCAATCGGAGCACCCCATTGCAAGAAAAAAGGAAGAAAATTGCTATATTCTAGAAACGCTCAGCCGATTTTCATGAGGCTAAACCTGTAGTCACGCAAAACGTGACCAATGCGTCACCGCGTAGCATGGAATCGTAATTTTTAACTAATTTCGGATTAGTTATGATAATTTCGGATTAGTTATGATAATTTATGAAAATGCAGAATAATTTATGAAATTTCTAGTTTCTGGTCCATTTCATATAAGTTTTCATATATGTCAAAGCTCAAAAGTTGACTTCTTTAATTCTAGAAAGTTACTAGAAGGGAGAAAATGCGCTGTTTTATTTTCTAGAATAAAAAACGGCAATTTTTGACCTTTGAAATATAATATGTGTGGTGACACTCTGCGACCTAATCTCACTATTAGTATTATTTCAGTTGCGACAGAAAATGTGCCAAATATCACGACATGGGACGATTTCCATGTCAATCGTTTCAATGGTGGTGCAACACTATGTCCGGTTGACGGAGATTTACATATTGCATTCACACCAAACAACACTCTAACACAACAGCTGGTCGATTTACTAGCCCAAGACATGAGTACAAGCCTGTTCTGTACGTTTGGGAATGTATCCCTTGGTAATATTACTGACAATTTTGTTCCATCGAGGTTGAACGACGTCACGAACCAAACTTTACCGCCAGCTATTCAAGACCTTTTGACCAATTTTGGCGGCAAAACATTCACTTCGCTGCCGTTTGATACTGTCGCGAAAATGAATGATTACATAGTCAAGAGTTTAAAACTGATAATTTTAGTACTTTTACAAATTACAAAAAAAAAATGAAATTTCGACCCATTCACCTTTCTCATAAATTCTTCAATTTACAAGACATTTTCCAGTTTGTACTTACCATTAATTTCCGACGATTAAAAATCTTAGTTTAAGATTTAGAATTTCACGAATTATGTTTAGTTATTGATTTTTATACTGGTGTGGGTCGTCAGTTTGTCACCGAGCTCGACGCGGGTCTTACAATAAATAAGGCCGAGTACTGTTAAACCTACAAGCGAAATTTTCTGGGACCGACTTTTTTAACACGGATTTTCATAACACAGAATTTTTCTAACACGTTTATTTTAAGACGGAATTTTTTTTAACACGAAAAACCTCTTAGGATGTTTATTTTTTAACACGGATTTTTTTTAACACGNTGTCCCTAGGACGGTATGCACCTAACCCTAACCTTTTGTTATAAAGTATATAGTAATACACCACATAAACCGTTATGTTAACACTTTTTTCACCAAATAAAAAAATACAAATGAGTAAACAAATTGTCATATTATTTACAAATTGTGATGTTCAGTGTTTGTTAGAAGTTTTACTAATAATTCCATTTTTTCATAAAAATTCCGTGTTAAAAAATTTTTGGATCATTTATTTTTTAACACGGAAAGCTTCTTAGAAGATGTATTTTCTAACACTGATTTTTTCTAACACGAAAAGCTTCTTATGAGATTTATTTTCTAACACGGATTTTTTTTAACACGGAAAAACTTCTTAAGAGAGTTATTTCTAACAAGTATTTTTTTTAACACGGTATTTAAAAAAAACGTGTTAGAAAAATTCCGTGTTAACCAAATCCGTGTTAAAAAAGTTTCTCCCAAATTTTCTCGGTGACACTTTTTTTCTCACACCAGTATTGATTTTAACTCGCACACAGTCAATGATCCAGACGCTGATAATGTATTTATTGGTGTTATGTTCGACGACAGTTGGGCAAATGCAACAACACTACCAGATAATCTGGACTATTCCCTGAGACCGCCGGCGGCCCCGCGAATAGAACAACAAGAAGATTCCGGATTTAGTAGGGTATCCGGTTGGCTGACAAACATTCTTTTTCCGACTCGACCCTCAAGCCGTGGACCCCGTGACAAGTCAGGTGATGCAGGAGGCAAACCACACTATCTCGTCGAGGGTTTTTTAACCGCTCAACATTACTTGGATGTTAATTTTATGAAGCTGAAAGCTGCCGAGAATGGCCAAGTTTTCCCAACGCAAATGTATGACTTGACGTTTGAACGATTTCCTTACCCGCCATACCCAGATGATCCTTATATCACAGGCAATGCTAACCAAATCGTTTTATTGAAACTGCGACTAAAAAAAACTAGCCACTAGTTACTCGCGGAACTATTTATATTACAATTACTCTATTTTTTACTAAAATAGGTATTTTCCGACAAATGACCGATAATTTACGGTAAAA
Source organism: Oikopleura albicans (assembly GCA_004367875.1). Classification (NCBI taxonomy): domain Eukaryota; kingdom Metazoa; phylum Chordata; class Appendicularia; order Copelata; family Oikopleuridae; genus Oikopleura; species Oikopleura albicans. Next base: position 268,064 of record SCLG01000128.1, read on the forward strand.
GCCGTTAATTTGTGTTCAAAGCCGGTAATTTTTACTCAAGAGCGGTTTACCTGTTACAAGTGCTAAATGCATTTATATCGAACTCACTTTACTAATTCCATAAATTCGTAAAAGCAATGTTTTGGACAGCATAATTACAGGAATTTCACAAAATTTGCCATTCATTATTCTTCTTTGCTTCATTTATCTGGGTCAACAGACAGCCAAAAGTGTTGCAATTGAAAAGGAACGGCTAGAGTTTTACGCCTGAATACTAGTTGCTATTACTAACTATTAGACCGGAAGAAAAGTACCATAGTTGGGCAGAATCATGAGTCATCGGGATTTAACTGTAATAAAATAATATGTGTTGAGGTAATTTGGTTTATACGACGACCAGCTTATATTATGTCATGTTTCTGCACTAAATTTCAAGGTCACGAAATCTGTTGATTTCATTGTTCGTATATTTCATTCAACATATATACTTTCATTTAAACATAAAAAATAATTGAGAAGACAATAGCTTATCTTAATACGATAATTTCCAATTTTTGAGTCAAAGAGACATCAATTATGTCATGTAAAATTACGCATTTGATTTCTTGATTACTCGGCGTTTTACATAAATTTCCGCCGTCTTTTCTACCGCATTTTCTAGAAGGTGATATTCGAGTTTTTGACGTGTGGAAAAAACTCGAATTTGGCTATCTAGAAAATAGGTGAGAAAAACGGCGGACATTCATGTAAAACGCTGAGTAGTACGATACTAAATAATATATAATTTTTATAAGAGGTAACCAAATAAGAGCGGCGCAAATACACGTCGCTAAACTTGGGTTCGACAACTGAGAGTCGGATCGCCATATTAGGGTCAGTCTTTCAAAATACAAAAGAACCCTTATTTTTTTTATTTTTCGGCGTAGAAAAAAAATCTAACTGTTTAAAGGACTCCGGACTAAAAGAATACATGTTAATGATGGGATTGAGTCGTAATGCCTTGTGGACTTCGTACTTTGTGCATTATTTTTGCATGTTCTTCGTGTCGGTTTCAATTGTTACTATCGTACTATGCTCGCCTTTTTCCGCAAATGGCGCAATCATCAATTACACACACTGGTCCATCATTTACATATTTCTCATTTTGTACGGCATTTCCCTGATCAACATGGGTTTTATGATTTCGACGTGGTTTCAAAGTGCAAACTCGGTTGCCGCCACCACCGGCGTCTTGATTTTTATCTTCTACCTCCCATATGGATTCATTCAACAAAATTTGGACGGAACGCCAGATGGTGCCAAAATTGTTTTATCATTTTTGTCGCCGGTCGCCATGAGTTTTGGATTCTCGCAGATTGCTGCTTGGGAAACACGCGGGTTAGGAATTCAATGGCACACGATTACAACACCCGTATCGGCTTCAAATTCAATGACAATGTTAAGCACTTATATTTAGGGATATAAAATTAGGGTGGGCAGTTCTAATAAAAACTACGCCATTGAAGTTAATTTTTGAACAAAAAATTATTTAGGCATGCCTTCCAGTAAACAGTCATGGTGTGCCCAGTCTTGGTCACCACAGATGGTAATTATTATATTTCCGCCAAGACTACTCATTATGGCCTGATATTGTAAATAATTGTATCGAAGAACAGGGGGTCGCCAAATAAGGGTAGGTTTCGTGTTTTGAAAAACGGTTTTGAAAATCTGGCGACCCGACCCTTATTTGGAGAACCCAATATATTTTTGGTATATGCTATATGCATTTTATTTTTTGTTCTATAAATTAAAATAATTTTAATAAATAGATTATACACAATTTAAATTAATTCTGTCGATAAGCGGACAAGAAAATAGTAAAAATATATTCGTAGGTATCAATGTAATCAGGACCCTTATTTGGCGCAATAATATTTTTCCGGCAAAAACGACCCTTATTTGGCGCAATAATATTTTTCCCGGCAAAAACGACCCTTATTTGGCGCAATAATATTTTTCTCAGAAAAAAGGACCCTTATTTAGCGCAACCGACCCTGTAAGTGTTTAAATTATTTTTTTATATATCCTATTGAAAGTCTCCTCATATTCGATTCATTATTATACTATGCTTTAACACGTTACGTTGATGTTGTGAAACCCGGAAAATGGGGAGTCGGCAGAAAATGGTACTTTTTATGCTCGCCATCATATTGGTGTCGAAAGTCGCCCAAAATTGAAGAAAGTCAAGACGATGAAGACCTACTCGTTGAACCAACGCCGCCAAATCTTTCTGCTGGCTTTCGCATGGAGCGTGTTGTTAAAAATTTTGAAACGCGAAAAGGCCAATTTCGGGCTGTGGATCACTTATCATTTGTGGCGTTAGACAGTCAGATAACGGTTTTACTCGGTCATAATGGTGCCGGCAAATCGACAACCATGAACATGCTTTCAGGCTTGGCTGATTAATTAGTGATACTTATTTTTTGTAGTATTTTTTAGTAGTTATTCCGACTGGGTCGCCCTTATTTAGTAGTCATTTGCCTATCATTTTGAAAGCACCTTACTAATTTTTGTTAAAGTTTAAGCGTACATTATATCATGTGAATTTATGGATGAGAAAACACAAGAATTAAAATAATAAAATAAACCAATTTTTACGAGTTAGGAGAATATAAGAAAATCCGAACTTCTTTAAAACATTCCAACCAATTTTTTCTCGCAAACATAATCAATAATTTTCGCAAGCGTTGAGTTCAAATATGGACCCATAGGCTATCGGAGTTAACTCTGAATAAATTGACTCATCTTGATAAATTCCCAAGTTGTTTCAACCAAATGTAGGTATGTTGGAACCGGACGAAGGCAACTGCTATGTGGAAGGCACTAATGTTACAGACAATATTGAAAAAGCTCGATCTAATCTTGGCCTGTGTCCTCAGCATAACATTCTCATTCAAGAACTAACAGTCAGAGAACATTTTCGTTTTTTCGCCGAATTGAAAGGTTTCACACGTAACGAAGCCGATCATGAAATTGAAACTCTAGCCAAAGACGTTCAGCCAGGGCTCAATAATTAACTTTAAAATATAACCTTTTTTAATTCGAGTATTTTAACATGAATTTTTTTTGTCTAGAAAATTTTAAAGACCGTTAATTTAACAAGAATAGGTTAAAGTCGAAAATTAAAAACCAAAACAAAACTGAGATCGAATCTTTTATTTTTTAGTGGGAAAATATTGTAAAAATAATGTAACTTCTAACGAGTATCTAAAATGAAAACGAGGCGTCAAATGCATTTTTTTAATTGCCGCGTCGCTTTCGTCAGCAAGTTTTTTTTAATTTTGTCTCAAATTTTATTAAATTTAATGATAGGTCAGTTTTCAAATCGAACTGATGAATCATAATTTATGAAATAAATAGTGAAAACAAATGAACCCTATGGCCAGCTTTTTGATAAGGTAGACGATTTGGCGCTTGATCTGTCAGGTGGCATGAAACGCAAACTGTCCTTAGGAATTGCATTGTGCGGCGGATCAAAAAATTTGATTTTGGACGAGCCTAGTTCCGGTATTGATGTCCGAGCACGAAGGGAGTTATGGACCATTCTCGAAAAATATCGCCAAAATCGAACGATGCTTTTGTCGACGCATTACATGGATGAAGCCGAAGCTCTTGGTGATCGGATCGTCATCATCGGCGGCGGGCGGTTAAAGTGCTCAGGCTCGACACATTTTTTGAAGGAAAACTTGGGATCAGGCCAGGGTTCGACATTTTCAATTTTTAAAGCGTTTTTGATAATCTATTTTACGTTCAAAGCCTGACAAACTGCACGACGTAAAAGTAAAAGTACAAACTTTGAACCCTGGGTCAGGTTATCACCTAACAATGAGTTTGCATCAAAATGCCGACCTTCAAACGATAACCAATTTCATTCATAACATCACCCCATTAGCACGTTTGGAGAAAATTTACGGCAAAGAGGCACAATACGTGTTGCCATTTGACGCATCAACTTCATTTCCAACACTGTTTCGCTCATTAGATGGTGCAAAATCGTCAATTAAAGTTCAAAATTACGGCGTTTCCGTCACTACTATGGACGAGATATTTTTGAAGGTAACGAATGAGGGAAAAGCAGACGAAGAGCAGAACGCTGAAATACAGGAAGAATTGTTACTAAAGCTCGCCGACCGCATAAAACTGCAAGAAGGTTTTGGTCTACGGAAGCAGCAACTACGTGGTGCCTTTGTTAAATGCGCGCTTCACGCTGCACGAAATTGGAAAGTAATTGCTATGCAGGTTTAGGGTTAAAATCAGAGTGATAAATGACCCCAATAATTTTGAGTTTTTTTGGGCCAAAGTTTCGAATACCAAATTTGCGACGTTAAAATTTTATACAGGGGTGTCAAAAAGTGTTTTACAAACAAAAGGTATCGTTTTCGATCGGTAAATATATCTTAATGATCTTAAAGAACCACCAGAACAAACATAGAACTTAACCCGTATGAAGGTAATTTTACCGGCTGTTATGACTATACTAGCAATCGTTCAAATTCTGGCAATCCCACAAATTGGTGACCAGCCAAGCTTGGATTTATCACTAGCAGCTTACAAAATCAAAGCAAACGGCGATCTTTCAATTACGTCAATGTTCTCGGCACGAGATGATCCGGATAAGGGCGCTGAATACGTTAGAGCTATTGGTAATGATTCGGCTATCCAAGATTTGACTAATACAAACGAATCATTGGTGGATTGGATTCCAGCAAATATGGAGAAAGATCCGTATGGGTTTAACCAAAAATATATTATTGGAATGGAAACGGGTGATGTCGGACCTAGTCTTGGACCACTAGGGAGCATAAAAAAGTTTCACTCATGGTTCAATGGCGAAGCCTATCATTCTATAGCATCAAGTCTGGGGATTAAAATAAGAAATAAATTATTTAAAAGGACTCCATAAATTGTTCTTACGAGAAAATCGTTTTGTTCACTTAACTCACAGGGGGAAGTGCGTGTAAATAGACACGCAACTGTTTTTTTCGTCGATTTAAGGCATATGGAGGCCCCGTAGGGCAAAACGGGTATTGGTGACCCCCCTCAACTTTTCGAGAAAATTCGATTGACGGTGTTTTTTGCGTAGGTTGGAGATTTCAGACAGCTCTCTAGGGGGCCCTGGTGGCCCAAATCAATTCCTGAATAGTCAGATCCACGTAGTTTGACGAGCTCTACAACTTGAATTATTGTGAATTTTTTAAGTGCGTGTTTATTTACGCGCATTTTCCCCCTACAGCCTGTAGGCTACAGGTTCCCAAAAACTCCTTCCCCCTGAGAGTTAAACTTTCCTCGAAAAACCTTTTTTTGGAAAAACCACGGATGATAAGAAACCGTAACTAAACTTGAATCCCATGAAAGTGTTCTGTATGCGGATTTAACAATGCTGGAGTCTTTCTTTGGTAACGATAGTGGATTAACAATTTCAACCCACAACTATCCACTGCCGGCAACACTTGCACAAAAACTTGAAAAGAACACGAGTTTTACAATTCAAGGCAGTATAATAGCGTTTAATTTGATTATTGGAGTGATGATTATGTTTGCAGCGTTTACCATGTTGCCGGTGCGTGAGCGTGCGACGGGAGTTAAAACAATGCAAAAGTGTTCGGGCGCACCCGTCTGGCTGTGCTGGATTGCCGAGTACTGCTGGGATATTATTAACGCCATACCACCCATTCTAACGATTCTCATTATATTTGCAGCCTCTCAGAGTATCAGTTCAATAAAGGCAGGGTTTCAAGGCGCTTTTTAGGCAAGTTAACTCTGGCCGTACAAGCTGCAGAGAAGGTACTTAACGTATCCGAATTTTTTTAACGATGTATCCACGGGGACAAATACAAAACTGAAAACGAAGTCACGTTGCAACTTTTAGTAGTATACACGGGGTGCACAGTTATTAACTTTTGGTTAAACCAAAACGTGAACTATTGACTGGACGTTGAGGGTTAACGCTTAACTACGCACCCTGAGTTGTTAATCTAATAACCACCTTCGCCGTTATCGGGTCACCCTTTATCGGGTCAAAACCAGTTATCGGGTCAAAATTGTGACTAAAAATTTTCCAGCCACCCCACCTACGCACTGCGCCGTTATCGGGTCAAAACCCGTTGGGTCAATATTCGTAGTTAAAGGTAGTTAAAGGGACGCACACATACGTCGAAAATTGGTTTGTTAGCACTATCTTTTTCGATGACCTGACGAATTAACTGCTATGCGCGATAGCTGATTCCTGAAATTTTTGTCGAAACTTTTTTGCCAAACATTCCTGAAATCTTATTTAAGACATACGTGACGACAATGGATGCGATATTTCTTTTGCTCCTCTTTTTCACCTTCGCTCAGTTGCCGTTTGGATATTGCTGTAGCTTTATGTTTGATACGGCGGCAAGTGCGCTAACTTACTGCAGCGTTATGAACATTGCCCTCGGTCTGCTGACAATGATAACTGTCCAAATACTTGAAGTGCCCTCGTTTGACCTGGAAGATGTTGCGAAACGTTTGGATAAAATATTTTGCATCTTCCCGCAATATAATCTCGCCCGTGGTCTATTTGTTCTCTATCTGAACTCAAACATCAAGGATCTTTGCACAGAATCTGATTTCAATAGGGAGATGTGCAAGTATCAGAACATCACTTATGTAACGTAAGATAAATGTAAAAAATATATTAGTACCAGTAGTAGGGTCGCGTAATTTGGGACACTTCAGTATAACCTCCTCTGTGACCTAACTATTGATCTTAACTCCAGTGGGTCACAGGGGACACTGTGTGATGATCGTCACACAAACCTGTTATGGCCGTTTTTAAAGAAAAAAATTATTTCCAAAAATTCTTTTACGGGGTACTCCAACATGACGAATCCATCTTGACTAATAAACAAAATCGTCAGATGTCTCCAAAGTCATCTCAGGATGATTTGTGGAAAAAAAAAATGAAAATGATTTTTGTTCAAAAATTTTTTCCATAAACTTGGGCGATTTTTGAGTTGAGGCCTTTCTGATGAGATATGAAGGCAAATAAGCCGTTGTGTAACAATCGTCACACAGTAACCCGCAAGAGTTAATATAAGCGTTATGAAGTTTTTATTTGAATGTCGAATATGAAACTGATCATAACTGCCACGCGACTTGATGATACGGTTAAACCTTTTCAAATGCAAAACTGTAATGATTACATATTTGCGTTTCCACTGAAATGGCAAACATATGGACATTTTGGCAGTCCTTTTTTATAAAAGTCAAGACAATGGTTAATATCATGTATTATAGAAACGAATTCTCGCTAGAAGATGGTGGAATTGGGCGACATCTTATTGCCCTGACTGTATTGATTCCGGGTCTATTTGGTCTGCTGGCTTTGATTGAATACGAAGTTACGTCGCCCCACATTAAACCATTTTTTCGCAAAATTTGCGGCTGTTGTTACCGCAAAAAGAAAATCAGAGTTCAAGAAAAAGACATCGAAGAAACAGAAGATACGGACGTTATCGTGAGTATATCATTGAATGTTTCAGTTTTTCATGGGAGATATAGTTTTTGCGCTAGAGAGTAAAAATGTCAATAACGTGACTTAACTCGTCCCCGTTCAAAGTCTACCTTTTGGCAGACTGACCCTTAATATCGCGTTATTTATTATGATAAATACCTTTAAAATAAAAATCGCTTCGACAACATAACCTCAAATTTTATTCTCAATTTTTTTTTCTAACTGAAAATATTTTTTTTTTCACTCAGGCACATAAAGCGATAGTTCGCGTGGCCATTTTTCTGTTTTGTGCAGATGCGCGTGATCAATTATACCCCTGGTATGCTAATTTTACCTTTTTATCTTGATATCAAACCAAGTAACACATGTGCTTTTAATTCTGGTTGAAATTTCAAGTGAACAAAACACATTTGTTTACATTTTGTTTAAAAAGACGACAGAAAAAAAATATTTTTTCTTTTGAAGACATATGATTAAAGGGTCGGTTTGAACTCTGTTTTTATTTTTTATTTGGACTTTTGATGACTTGGCTAATGCACAAGACTGCCAGCTTGCGAACAAAAAAGTAATCAGAGAAAAATATTGNTGGGAAAATAGTTTTTTAAGTCGAACCTTGTTTGGGTAAACTACTTAAAAAACTATTTTCCCAATTTACAATCGAAGCGACCAGTTTGAATAATTATCACCGTCGCATGGATTACGATGGTATGGTGATTACACTCACCAAACCTGAGCTCAATGAGCAAGTTAAACATCGTAATATCACACTTATATGACAATGGGCATTTGACGTCACAGTTGTAGGGCCCATCGTCATACTTTTAAATTGCTTTTTTGTAACTTTTTTTTTGTTTCGTTTTAGTTCTAATTATTCTTACTGAAGATGATGTAATATCGAAATATCTGAGAAATAAATATCGTTTGATAGATTTTATATAAAATATGTCTCAAACAAATAAATATTTGGGTTATTGTTACCTATTTGGGTAATTGGGTTTTCTAAGCCAAAAAATGGCCTTTTTGATGTTTTATATACGTAGTAGTAGTTATTATGTATCGAGAAAGGAAAACCCCTTTTAGTTTGGCTCTTGAATAAAAAATAATTATTGTTTCTCATAAGTTATGAGTCATAACAGAATCTTGTTCTACTGTGTATCTGACTGTGTTTTTTTATGTCATTTTTTTTCGACAGGAAAATTTTCATCAAAATTCGAAATAATTCATCTTCGATAACGTATATATACAGAGGGGGTTAGTTATAAGATCAAGGTCTAAAAAACTGACTTGACCATAATGCACTTTGAAAAAACTGACTTGACCTTATAACCAACCTGAATTTTTTTTCCACAATAAGACCCCAGTGCTGGGAAAAAGTTCAAAAAGACATGATTTTATAGAAAAAAACGTACTTGACCTTATAACGGCATAAATGGGTGACCATATAACCAACCCCCTCTGTAGAATTGTGATTAAAATTGTTACATATTTGGGTAATTGAAATTTGAAAAAAAAGTTGTTACCTATTTGGGTAATTACGTCATTTGTTACCTATTTGGGTGTTACCTATTTGGGGTGGGGACTGTATTCATAAAATAAGTATTTATAATGATAAAATAATTATGTTAATTTTAGGATGAGCGTAACAATATCGATAAGAATCGCCATGCTATTGTGTCTGAAAATCCGTTGGTTGTCGACCGATTGAGCAAGACTTACGGCGGCTTTCAGGCTGTCCAAAATGTCAGTTTTCATGTTGAACCGAATCAGTGCTTCGGTTTATTGGGACCAAATGGTGCTGGAAAAACGTCCCTATTTAAAATGTTAACTGGCGAACACGAACTTACATCCGGGTCAGCCTATATAAACAAATTCGATGTCCAGACGGACCGGTTTAACTCATTGCGGGAGTTTGGCTACTGTCCACAGGTAATTAAAATTTATTTTTAAACTAGACAGCTGTTTTCTAACAGCAGGGTTGATTGCTTAAATATGCATTTTGTAAAAAAACTTTTCAGTTTGACGCACTTTTGAGTCAACTTACGGGTCGCGAAACATTGGTCATGTACGCGCGATTGCGCGGTGTGCCGGAATCATCAATTGCGGACATGGTCGATAATTTATTACTGCTGGTGGGTATCGAATCGTTTGGTGACAAACGGGTAGACGGTTACTCTGGCGGGACAAAACGAAAACTTTCAGTGGCTGTTGCGCTCACGGGTTTCCCGCCCGTTTTAGTCAGGGTGCGAAATAAAACATACATCACCTAACCACTTATATTAACATCAAACTGCCCAATAGTGTTAAGCAATTTAAATTTGTTGATTGTAAATGGGTATTGCGGTTGCTCAGATATCTCAGACCGGCACACTTTTTTTTGAAATTTCGCAACCTGTTTTAAGTGATGGATGAACCCTCATGTGGTCTTGATCCTGGAGCTCGGCGACAATTGTGGAGCGTCGTCAGTGGTGCGCAAAAGGCAGGTGCCGCTGTACTGCTGACAAGTCACTCAATGGAAGAGACGTCAGCCTTGTGTAATTCACTGGCTATAATGGTCAATGGAAAAATGAAGTGCATAGGCGGGTAAGTGATGAGAGTAGTTGGTACACCAACTTGGTAGCCACTTAAAAGTAAAAAAATGAATTTCAAGTGAACCATAAATGAACTGACGAGATCAGGGCGCCGCGATTTTTTCTTCGTGAAATAAAATTTCCCGAAAACCGTTAGTTAATTGCCCAATGTTCAACAGTTCAGAAAAATCTGAACATCTTATATTTTAGACAACAATATCTAAAATCCAAGTTTGGAAAGGGTGTTGAGGTTGAAGTTCAAACGAAACGGGAGCAAATCAACGAGGTTAAAACAACTCTTACTCGCGAATTAGCGAGCATCGAGGAGATAGAACGCCATGAGGTAGAGCACCATAATAATTAACATAATAAGTTTAGCGTTTGGTCAAATTTCGGGTGCCATACAATGTGGCCCCCGCAAAAAAACGAGTTGGGGGCCAAATTGTATTTGCCAATACTAATTTGGCTCCTAGGGCCGAAAGCGAAATACAAAATACAATTTGGCCCCCTATTATTGAGATATTATTTTTACAGTCTAATCGCCTTTTCCAGTTTTTTTTATAAAAACAATTTAGTACAATCCATGACCTGTGGACTCTGTGGACATTTTTAATTATATTTATTTTTTTTATTTTTGTGAAACTTTAAACATTATGCAAGGCACATAACGAAATATGCAAAGAACAAAATAGTGTCAATATAGTGAATGAATTATGCTACACAAATGAATGAAAAAAATTATTCGGGAATTAAGTCAATTCATTGGGATGAAGGGCGGCTCAGCAGAATACGACTCGCATTCTACTAGAGGTCGCAATATTTGAATTTCGGTAAAATAATAATACAGGGGGAGGGCTTGATAAGGGACGGTTTGCGAATTTCAAAAAGCGTCCCTTATTAAGCACTTGTCCCTTAAATTGGTAACCTCAGGTCTTTTGTCTGATGGTCGTATATTTCTGAGCCAATCAAATCACTTAAAGAATATTTGGACAGAAACTGGATGGTAGTTTTTTGGATAAAAACGCAAATAACCAGTCCAAATTATATGATTTTTGGTATCGTCATTCTCGATTTACCTAAATTAGCTATTATACAATCCTTACTCTCAATACGGACGATTGCTTTCAATACGGAATGGACACTTAATGACAATTTTCTCAATACGGACGCTATTTTCGATAATCAAAAACGTCCGTATTGGAAGTAAGGAAGGTCGAATTCGGTTATTTTTAGCAAACTGAAAATTCTATTAGAATGATTTTAACTTGGCTAAAAAACACATTCCCAGTAATTGTCAAAGAGGAAATTTGTCAAATTACTTTGACTGTGAAGTTAGAGTTTGCTAAAACCGTCCCGTAATGAGCACTACATTTTTCTTCAGTCAAAAAAGCGTCCCGTAATGAGCACTACATTTTTCTTCAGTCAAAAAAGCGTCCCGTATTGGGCACTTTTTGCAATTTCACAGAAAAAGCGTCCCGTATATAGCACTTTTCGTCCCTTATTTGGGCCAATTTTTTTATTTCGACAAAAAAGCGTCCCTTAAAAAGCACAACCGTCCCTTAAACAGCATCCCTTATCACGCCCTCCCCCTGTCATCAAAACTAGAAAGATGATTGATCAGGAGTTTTATATTCCGCCCAATTTCCGCGGAATTCCATTTATGTAAATGAATTCCTGCCGGGCGGCGCGCCAAGTTCTTACAATTGATTGTTCGAAATATAAAAATAAAATGATCAAAAGTATCTTTTTCTTTGCTGCCAATATGAACCATTATACAGATGTTTCTAGCAAATCTTTGATCAACCAAAATCATGGTAAAGTAAGCCAGATTGTTTTTCAAAAGTGCCGGTTCACATAGGTCTCGAATATTTTTTCAAAAAATGCATAACTGAATTAATAATATGTCCACAGAGGGGTCATGGAATGCACTAAATTGTTTTTATAAAAAAATACTGTAAAAGGCGATTAGCCTGTAAAAATAATATCTCAATAATTGAGGGCCAAATTGTATTTTGTATTTCGCTTTCGGCCCTAGGAGCCAAATTAGTATTGAGAAATACAATTTGGCCCTCAACTCATTTTTTTCTGTTTACAAAAAAAAGAAAAAAAAGAATCGGTATTTTTTGACTTCAAGCGCAAAAACAATTTGGCCCTGGCAAACAAAAATTATCTTTGTTTCTTCCTTAATATTTTTTCGAGCGAGCGAGTACTGTGGGGGCCAAATTGTAGTGTCACCCAAATTTCATGAAAGCGCCAAATTTGAGTTCCTGTGCCAATTGCCGGCTTTTTGATAATAAATTTTCTGAACCATAATTGGTTCATGGGCCGAATAGAGCGCAAAGACTGCATTGAACACGAAATTAAAAATAATTTTTCTAGACCTCAGTGAAGTTCCAGGCAACCGATGACACGCCATTAGGAGATATATTCGAAAAACTCGAAAAGCTGAAAAATGACGGCCTTCTTTCAAGTTATACTGTGCATCAGCCAACTTTAGAACAAATATTTTTATCGCTGACGGAAAATCAAAAAGTATACGAGTAGTACCTCATTGACTGACAAAACTTCAAATATTCCATATAGTGCAATTTATTTATTCTGCTCTTCAATCACATTCTTTCTGTACACAACGGAATTGTTTAAGAATAAATACGTTTGAATTCAAAAATAGAATCAGCATTTTTACGTGTGTAAATTACATACTATGTACACCGGGTACTATATACACCGGGTGCACAGTTATCAGGCAGGTTGGCCGGCTCGTGCTGTTATCAGGCAGTTTTTTTTCCATCCCTTTTCCCCTATTCCGCCTACGCCCTGCGCAGTTATCAGGCACCCTTCGCAGTTCTCAGGCGTTTTTTTGTCGCGACACCCGTCTGATATAACGATTTTATTATTATTAAATTATACGAAAATTCCGATTACCGTCAGATTTTCAAGGTTTGCCCCAAACAAACAAAATAAACAAATGCACTCCAATCGAATCCATAGTATGCAGTTTGTAGTCGTGAAAAATATGACGAACTGAAATAAACTCAACATTCGAGTCATTAAAAATGGCTATTGATGCAATTGCAAGGTGTGCATTAAGCGTCTGAGTGTCAAATAAAAGCGTTTAAAAACGGGATTTTTGGTCAAACAAGGTCATTTCTGTATTCAAGGTTATGCCATTCTCGGAAAGTTAACAAAAATCACTGTGTGTCATATTTTTTCAATTATCTAAACTTTCAATTTTAAATACAAACAAAAATAAAACATTTACAAAAATTTTATTAATAAATAATTTATGGAGACATTAAAAAAGTTGGCATTTAAATTAGTTTTAAAATGGTTGAATGGATATTATATGGAAGGTGAACTACTTTCTAAATAATGAAAGTGAATGGCGGAGGTAAAAGCTTAATAGTATTTAGATGTATGTTATAACCTACGCGTTTTAATCAAATACTAATTTTAATGTTACGGGTCCCACCTCCTGCACAGGTTTGTAACCCAAAAATAAAGATTACTTTACTTTGAGATCATTTTTTGGGAAAAAAATTTGTGGGGTTCATACATTGAAACTTTAAACTTGGGCTGCGTCTGACTTTTTTTAAATAAAGCAAGAATTTTGTTTTCAATTTAGTGTTTCCGATAATTTTTGCCTAGACCCTTTATCATTTGTCCAGCGAAATCATTTCGGCGAAATCGCATTTGAATTCTGACATATCATGTGCGATAAATCGGAAGTTATACCGAAAAACCAATGACCCAAATTTTGAATAAAAAATATTTAGTTCAACGTGCTGATTCTATAAATATTAGTATTGATTTTTCACAACTTACGAGCTATAAGTGCGTCATAATAATATGTCGAGCAAGGACATTAAAATTTACCTTATGAAAGAGATGAAAGAGAAAAGAGATGAAGATAAAACTAGCTGGTTCAGTCTTATCGGAATTGAACATTGGGTCGGTTGAATTATCACAAAGGTTGAATCACATGAATTCCCGGCGCATTTATTTTCGTAGTTTCTAGATCGGGAGATTGTACGTTTTCGCAAACCGAACAAATACAGGTTTTTAAGGGTAAGTACATACAATGTACTATGTACTACATACAATGTACTACATAATATGTACTACATACCATGTACTACATACTATGTATAACATACTATGTACTACATACTGTGTACTACATACCATTAGCTTCCAAATTAAAGGAAAGTTTAAAAAGGAAAGTTCGGTAGAATAACATATTTTCCGATTCCTTCAAGTATCGGTTAACATTATGAAGTACTGAGGTCATTCGACCCTTTAAATCTAGAACATTTGGACTTTTTTTTTAATTTCGATTAATTTCGAGATTTGAAAATTCAGTTAACGAGTTATAAGCGTAAAAAATTGGATTACATAAATCACTACTGTCCTGATTAGAAAAAAAGGGGCGACTGTCAGTGAACGGGCGCTTACTCGCATCGGAAATACTTTTACATAATCGCATTACATAATCGCATTAAAAGAAATAAATCAACCATCATTAGACAATTTTTCTTATAACGTTAGTTAAAGTTATATCTTCATATTTTTCTCAAATGTATCCCCTTATGAGATGGTTTCATTTTGTGTAGTATAAGACATTTAAGTACACCCCCTGCGCCCTTATCTTACAAGTTGCACATACAAGCTCACAAGATAACGGAGCGAACGGGTAAGTTTTCAAGATTATGGGTGACAACATAATAGCGCAGGGGGTGTAGTACTATTATTTTGCGCAACTACCTATATAATAGAATTTTGAAACCTTGCGTAAAGAAATTTGAAAAAGATGCAAATCTACCCAATGATATTGCTGTAATATGTCGAAATGAAACTAGCGATGCATGTACTGATTTTAGCAATATTCTTTCCGATTGTGCCAAAATAAATTCGATTGGTGCAACTATTCAAGGTGTTCTTAGCTGCGTTTCCTTTTTAATTGGACAGGCTAAAAACACTGATTCTATTATGTGTAAGACTTTTGTTTTTGTGCAAAAAAAAAAGTTGGAGACAAAAATAAATAAAAATAATTTAACCCTAAAACGTTTTCCCTGATAAATCCCTTTCCTGGAAAAACTTGTTCCATGAATTATATTTTCTTCGAGCAACTTTTTTCCGAAAAAAATTTTCCCTGAAAACCACAATAGTGCATTAGGAGCGAATTAATAGCTGGTAAGGCTTATATGATTTTTTTCGGAAAAACGTTTCCTTCCAAAAACTTATTATTCGAAAAGCAATTTTCGAATTTTCCCTGAAAGACATTTTCCTCGCAAAACCAATTCTTATTTTCCCTGAAAAACTAAATTGCGAATTTTCCCTGAAAAACCAAATTTCGAATTTTACCTGAAAAACCAAATTGCGAATTTTCCCTGAAAAAACAAATTGCGAATTTTCCCTGAAAAATCAAATTGCAAATTTTACCTGAAAAACTTTTTTTTTGAAAACCGCGGCCCCATGCATTCTACATGAAATGTAGGTACACTGTGTAGAAGTTGAATATAAAAAATATTGTGATCTGACAAAAAATCCAAAGATTGATTTTGTTTACTGTTTTATAGTCGATTTGGCAAATACCCTTAATGTCAAAATGCATGTTTTTGAATATCCATATTCGAACAGTAAGTAAACAGTAAATGATAGCCTTATAAAGTGCTCTGTCAGACTCAATTGGTCAAAAGCTAGTGTATCAAATTATTTTGTTCGGCTGCTTGCTTACATGTGCGTATAACACAATAATAGTCCAATTTGGTCTCAGTCCTTGGTATTGGCCATATGGAAGCATTTTCTTTGTACTTTGCGGGGGCTTTTCTTCCGCTATTGCGGTTACACTGGCGGTGGTCACTGCCAAAGCCACTCCTGGATCATCCCTAAGGTGGCTTGCTGTTTTATCGGTTCAAGTTGCTATAAAATTTTCGGATTTTTGTCAGGTAAACAAAATTTTTTTTGATCACTTTTTGATCACTTTTTGATCACTTTATGATACCTTTTTGATCACTTTTTTATCACTTTTTGATCACTTTTTGATCACTTTTTCTCTTTATTCTCAAATCCCATTGGCTACTCAAAGTTTTATTTTATTTACTGCTAGTTTTATAAAAAAAATTGTCGTATTTGGGTCTTTTATATTTTTTTTAAAGTTTATTTATTTTGTTATTCTATCAGAAAAATCTCTTCAGTTAAGATGAGCACCGTTGGCCCAACTGAGCGAAGCGGTGTCTATAAATTCCGATTCGGCTTTTAATTTCAAAATGCGGTAGAGAGTTTAAGTAAATGATTGAAATTATCAGACACAGCTTCGCCAGCCCAGTCCAATAACGAACTTGTGACGCGGAGAAGAAAAATAT
Organism: Oikopleura albicans; assembly: GCA_004367875.1. NCBI lineage: Eukaryota > Metazoa > Chordata > Appendicularia > Copelata > Oikopleuridae > Oikopleura > Oikopleura albicans. The sequence goes on from SCLG01000128.1 coordinate 284,497, forward strand.
AAGACGTTTCACACGTTATGGCCTACATTACTTAATTTTAGTATGTAATTGGTGTAATTATTAATAAATATCGGTTGGCTGGCATTCAATACGTCCTTTGGTCATGCAATGGGTTAATCGTGCTCACATTTTTAATTGTTACGTTTGGATTTCGTGAGGATAGCGTGAACATCAAAACATTTAAATCGACCATTTCAAATTTATTTGGTGGACTCAAAACAATTTGGTTTAAATTCAATCCGGCCATCTTCGTTGGGCCACTAACACTAACATTTCTAGTGTATATTATTTATTGCGGGAGTTTAAGCATTTTAGTGCTGTACCTGAGTGCACCGCCCATGTCGCTGACCGCTGCCGAATATGGCCCATAGGGTTTTTAGACTCAAAATCTTAGTTGGACCTACATGTACATGTATTTCTCTACCATATTTTACATACACCACCTGCGCCGTTATCGGGTCAAAATTCTTTCTCAAAATGTTGACCCGATAACGGCGCAGGTGGTGTATTTTAAATCAAGGAAAAAATCTCTGATTGCAACGAAACGAAATTACAAAAAAAAAACACTTTCCGAAAAATAAAAATAAATGATTCATAACCAAGTGAGGTGTGGTTTCGTGTTTTTCGGCGAATTTTTTTCCGAAAATATGTGCTCTTACTTGGCGCTCATACACTTAAGGGGCCTTATTTGGCGACCTTTGTATATATCCAACTTTTATATTAGACACTAAATTTTTGTTTGAAATTAATCTTTATTATGAAAACCCTAAATATAGCGCATATAAAACATTCCGAAGTTGTCTTAGCTTGGCCAGTTATTTGCTAATGGCAGTTTCACGACGATGGAAAATCTCTGCGTGGGCTTATATTGTTTTTGGGCTCTTATCGTGCGTTGTGTTGCAATTGGTTTGGGCATTTTGTACGACAAAGGGTATGTTTCGAAAAAAAACTCTTTTTTATGGAAAAAAACTTTTCTTGGAAACACATTTTGCCGAAAGGCCCCGGTCCGTCTTTAAAGGCGTTTTGTCAAAGAATCTTATTGCAGAATTTTTTTTTTTTTGAAAGGTCGCATAAATTGATGTGCTAAGAAAGAAATAAATCTTAAATAAAAAGATGAAACACTAAAACACTTGAAACTTATTTCTCTGTATAAAACAGAATCACGCATTTCGGAAACTTATTAAATATCTTTCAGCGATACTTTATGCTGGCACAGCAGGAGCATTTGGTTCAAATATGCTGACTCCAACGTTACGAAAGTTGCTGGCAGATAATGTGGATCCGGCATTATTCGGTTCTTTATTCGCAATTCCCGCTCTGTTGGAAGGGGCCGGACTTCCAATTGGGGGCATTTTGTATAACACTCTATATAAGCAAGATCCTTTACATAGCAGTTGGCTTTACTATGGGGTCAGTATGGGCCTTTTATCTCGGGTTCGAAATAATGGCTTTGTAAGCATTAGTACCTTTTATATATAACTACTATAATAGGCAGAGTGTTTGTCGGGTGTTTAACTTAATATCTTAGTGCTTAGAGCACCAGATTTTAGAACGAGAGGTCGCGGGTTCAATTCCCAGTACTCATCAAATTATTTTATCTCTGACTAACAAACACAAAACCTTATACAGCGTGACTGAGAAAAAGCACGTCGCGCTTCTCGTTTTTTTCCATTCAAAAAGAAGAGAAAAAACGAAAAGCGCGACGTGCTTTTTCTCAGTCACACTGTAGCTTACGTAAACCAAAACTTGGGAATCGATGGTCTCTCCCCTCCATAATTAAAATCAGAAACTATGAATATATATTTATTTTTTTTTGTTATAAATGAAAACAGATAACATATTTACAACCTATTAACGAAATTTTACACATTTAAAAGAAATTGTTCCATTGTCTTGAAATCGAAATTAAGGTATTACAAATTCTGGGAACTATCTTTGAAATTGGGTTTTTTATACGGGGTGTCCAAGCTAGACTTCTACATTTTTGCTGCTCTTTAGGCTTACATAAAGAAGCAAAAATGTAACAGTCTAGGTTGGACACCCTGTATGTCTTGATTTCGAACCCTTATTCAAGCAGGCGTTGGTGTGCTGTGCTTCGTATCATTTGTCATAGAACGAAAGTATTTTTCGAAGAATAAAGTCCAACCAACGACGCAAATTGTTGAAAGCTGAAATAC
>SCLG01000128.1:286840-298152 GCA_004367875.1 Oikopleura albicans
CACGATTACTTTTCTGTAGAAAAAAAAATATCACCTTAACCTGAAAATAGATTTATATCAACATGTAAACTTGAATACAAATAAAAGTATTAACGGAAAAAACGTAATAGTTTTTGGAGTTTTTTGTATCACCAAAAGTTAAGCTGATGTTGTTTGTTCACTTTGCGTTAGTTAATTTGCGATTCCAAATACCGTAATGTATTTACTGTATCAACTTCCTTGACCAAGCTATATAAATCAGATGTCATTTGTCAACGGAAAAATGTTTTTTTTTTGTAACTCTCATGGGAAAGTGTCGGCATATGTGCACAAAACCCCTTTTCAATAGCGGTACGTCGGGTTACCTCAATATAAGGTACCGCCTGAGGGTTTATCAGGCCACTTTCACCTTCCAAAACCGGTCTGATAAACCCTAAGGGCGTAGGCGGAATAGCTGGAAAATGTGCAAAACAAGGTGGCCTGATAAGCGCACGAGCGGGTAATTGCGCAATACCAATTTGTTATTATCCATGAATATCCAATGAGAGACCGGCTTGATAAGCGCACGAGCGGGGAATTTCGCAACAGATCTCCTACTATTAGAATAGGTTTAAACCCTGAGGACTGTATCCAAGGTGTATTGTTATTTTAACTCCAAAAATAATATCAAGTATTAGCGAGAAAATGCTCGCCAAAACAAAAATTAGTCGAAATTGAGGACGCCTTAATTAGTCGCCCTAATTTGTGCAAAACAGCCGGCTAATCACAAATAAATGCGCGGTTGAAAACGTTTCTTAGCTCAGTCGTTTTGTTAGCGTTTTGTCGATTGCGAAAAAAATTATGACTTCTAATATTAGTGTGTTTTCTATAAATGATGGTCGAGAAAGTGAGTATATTTCCCAATGTGAAAGTTTACGAAGAGAAGCGTGCTACCAAAAAGGTTTCATACTTACCGGGAAAAGACCGATGACTGGCATTTTACCGGAGTCGTACATAAAAAGTGATCAGGCGTTCATAGTCTACTGTACGGTTTTATCAATTATTGCTTTCGTCGTGAACTGCCTTGATCAAGTTCAGAGGGTTTATAATGACCGGCTTACAAAAACTAAATGCTCCTGTGAGGTAAATAGAAATAATGTTAAATAAATCATATGCGCTTCCTAAAAGCACGCCTATCAGAGAGTCCCCCTACGGTATGTTCTTTGTATATATATGTACACGGGGCCTCAAAGTAAGGGCCCCCAAAGTGAGGGCCACCCTCAAAGTAAGGGCCATCTTTTAACATTTTTTACTTAGCTTTCTCAACGGTAAGGGCCTTAAGTTAAGGCTTTCTCAAAGTAAGGGCCACCTCAAAGTAAGGGCCATTTTTGGCACTTTTGACAATCGAAAAAGGTGGCCCTTTCTTTGAGGCTCCCCTGTATATACCGGTATGTTATATGTTTTACCACAAAATTAGTGTTGAGTCCACTACTCCAGGTTTACATCTCTTTCAATTATTCATCAGATATACCCAATATCGGTGTTTATCGTCTACATTTTCTAAAAAATGTCAGATACTTTGCCTTATGTTAAATTATAAAACATTCAAAAAACGAGCGCGGACTTGACGTTATTTTTCTGTACTAATCAAGAAAGAATGCGGGATTTAAAACGTTTTCTGTCATAAAATACATGTACATGCATTTATTTTCACAAAGGTTCATTTTTAAACACATTTATTTTTAGAACAGTTCCATTCGAATATTGATGTCGTTGATCAAGCTCGGCGTCCAAATTTTGCGAATCGGTTTGTTACTGAGCACGCTAAGTATGAATTATGAGGTCATCATTGCGCTTATTGTCGGTTATTGGATCGGTGAGATGGTAATGGCGTTCACATCATTGGGTCAAAACCGTACAGTAAAATTTGCGAAAAAGTTGACCAAAAAGTATTCGGAAGAGCGTGGACGTCAAGGAAACCATGGTGATGGTCCTGAGCCAACCTTTCAACATTACAGTCAGAGATCAAATTTGGGACTGATAGGATGTATTCTATTTTACGGTACCACATCTCGCGCACGTTTTTTCGCGCAAACCTCACTTTAGAGATGGTCTTTGGCGTACTTAATTTTTTATTATAATGTTTATAACTAATGTTAAAAAATACATAACAAACGACAAAAAACGTACAATATTTTTTAGATATTTTTTTTCTATTTGGAATAATCAAAATATCCACAAAAAATCTAGCGATAAAATTCAAACTCATTTGACAATTTATTTTGACCTTTTTCAACCAGGTTTTTTGACGATTTTTTTGGTTTTTTTTTTGGAAATTTTTTGTCTAATTATTCTTGATAATTTTTTTGGTTAATTATTTTTAATAATTTTTTGGTTAATTATTTTTGACAATTTTTATGACAAATCATTTTTAGCAAATGTTGTCCACCAACTTGGTGGCACCAAGTTTTCAATTTTTTTTGACAAAATTTTTTGACAATATTTTTGACAATATTTTTTTGACAAAATTTTTTGACAAATTTGATCATATTGTTGATAAATTAACTCGTAAGTGGTACAGTAAGCGGAAAATTGAACAGACGTTATGTCCCACTTTCGATCTCTGACTAAAGCGTTGTTGGCCGAGTGATTTCAAATCCAGAGCATAATCCGTACCAGATGTACTCACCAAAAGAAAAAACGACGGAAGAAAACTCGGGAGCTGGTCTTTACGTCATGCCGAGCGATGTGGGACATCAAACGTGTATATTGGAATCGGGAACATCTCGCCCCGACAATTTTTCGGGCATTTCGGTTCCGATATTTCCGGTAAACGATAAGGGCTCTGACAACAATTACTACGAGCTAAATGTTGTAAAAAAGCCCAAACTGGTTACTCAAGTCCGTGTCAATTCGGAGCCGGAGAATGCCGAAGAATCCGGAGAAAACATTTATGAAACTCCATACTAATAAAAACGACTGTACCGCACTCCTTCATTACAAAAGGTTTACTAACTGTATATTTAAGCTTTCATACTATTTACTAACTGCCTTCTAATATCATTCTGTCAAGTCACGTTGATAATAAAAATACGTTTTCATCTTATTATGTACCTTAAAACAAATGAAAATATCAAATGAAATACACCACCTAACCATTTGACTTAACACATTTTTTTCCGAAAAATTCAAATTTTGCTAATTCAAATGCAAATTGTTAAGTCAAATGCAAACTGTTAAGCCACATGGGTAGTGCGTAGGTTAAAACTCTGGAAAACTTGAAACTATAAAAAAATGATATAAAACAAAATAATGAACGAAAAAATCCAAAAAATTGTTAAACATTGCATGAGGGTTTGTTTCTCCTTCCAAAACCGGCCTGATAAACCCTCAGGCGTCGTGGTAAACCCCAAGGGCGTAGGTGGAAATGCTGGAAAAAAAAAGACAAAAAAGGACAAAAAAAGTGTTAATTCAACTCCAAACTGTTAAGTCAAATGCAAACTGTTAAGCCAAATGATGTTAAGTCAAATGGTTAGGTGGTGTATAAATAACTATTGTGATACAGTCCTTGCTCTCAATACGGACGTTTTTTCCAATATGGACGGTTTTTGTGAAAAAAATGTCCCCAGAATCGTCGAAAAATCGACACTTTACGACAATTGACCTCAATACGGACGCTGTTTTCGATAATCAAAAACGTCCGTATTGGAAATAAGGACTGTATGTGATATATAATGAGTCAAACCTTTCTTTGGTTCTATGAAGTTCATAGTAGGAACATTCATCTAATCTAATGTTCCAACTAGCGGTTTGAAGGTCGAACATCTAGAACGATTTGGTTTTACCAACGAAGGCGTTTTGCAAAAAAAAATATAATCGCATAATTAATTCATCGTTTTGTATGTTTTTATTTCAACAAAATTTATACGATTTTTTTTTTTCATTATGATAATACTATTGCCTAATTAATTGTCTGGTCGGTTAGAAGAAATGAAACGGTTAATTTTACTTGCTTGCCCAAATTATGCTGCCGAATTAAATGACCTTTCACTCAATTGGTATATGTTGCACAGGTCCGCTGTTCAAAAAGGTTTTTTTTCTTCGTCCCAAATAAAATTTTGAAAAAGTTAATGATATAGTAACACATCCCTCACAGAGATAAAAATAAAATGAGAAATATTGTATTTATTTCGACATTTATTATTACTAGAGGACAAAATTTGGAGAGCGGAGAACAATGTGAGTTATGCAATTTGGTTTTTAATTTTATTTTTTTAACCCGCCACCGTATTTGTGTCACAATTGTGTCACGCCCTCTTTTTTCACAATTGAATAAACGTAACCCTTAACTACCTTCTAACGTTTTTTACTGTATTTTTTATTAGGTTTTAGACTAAAACTTTTAGTGTCTAGAAACAGAACAATTTCAATGATTCGCACTTAACCCTTCGGAATATATATGACGCATGATCTGTTGGAATTGCTCTAAAATTATCAAACAAATTTACGTTATTAGATATTATGAAATATAAAATCCCCGTAGACAGGTATTTCTAAAAAAAAATATTTCTACATTATATTTAAGGACTAATTTCATGTGATTAACTCCTATGGCCCGAATGGGCCATTGGGGCATTTCTGAGTAATATGGTCAATAACACGGACAAACTTGTTTTTGTTAACTTGTTTTTGTTAACCCCAATTTACAATTAACCAAAAATAGACTTTCGCAGATTAAGTACATAAAGATTTATCAAAAATCGGGTTCTTTTAGCTCTCTAATACTCGGATTAACCGGGGAAAAAGTTGAAAATCGGAAACAAATCCGTCCTTAATAAGACTAAAGACTGTACGTTGGATTGACATGGATTAGGTCAACGATCCATAGTGTGGTCAAAAGCGTCAAAAGACGCTCCAATTCAAACCATGACGATAGCATTAAATAACTGAGAAAAAAAGTTGGCAGAAAAAGAATTTATTCTACAGAGGGTCATGATTATCATTGCTAAAGCATAAATAATCAAATTCGAAAACCAGAATGTATTTGTTACGTCAAGGAACGCATATATCTGATAATTGCAGATCAAGCTTTTCATATTACGTGTTTATTATTTTACATGACACAAACACATTTTTTAGCTTTTCCAAATATTTTTATCATGATTCATGATTCATGAAACTTAAAATTATACACAGTATCATTATTAAAAAGCGCATTAAGAAACTTAGAATTTGTAGTTTTTTAGTTTTAACTAATAGAAAAATTTGTCTTAATTCTGAATATTAGAAAGAGTACAGTAGTTTGTGTGAAATTTGTTGATAAATGGCATGTCCGCTGGGCTACCCAAATTGGGTTATACTTTTTATAATGATAAAGTAACCTAAGCCTGTTATTTTATTCGAAATTTCGGCAAATTTCCTTTGTTTGAATAACCTTTTGTGTTACACTGTAAACATGAATTTGAACGGCACTACCTGAAAACGCAGAAAAATGAAATCACAGAAAAAATTCTGCGTCTTCATGTTTTTGCGTTTTCCGGTTTTTTCAGAGTTGAGCAGTCACGGAAAACGCAGAAACCTGAGAAAGCAGAAACCGGAAAACGCAAAAACATGAAGACGCAGAATTTTTTCTGTGATTTCATTTTTTCTGCGTTTTCAGGTAGTGCCATTTGAACTGCTATCCTTATTGCGATATTGTACTTGAATGATGCTAAGTAAAACGGTTATTGCGTTAATTTATAAGAAATTAGGAACTCCAAAAACCCTGCACAGTTATTTGGACGTTTTTGTCGAAAAATTTCTAGGAACACCTCTCTTTAAATGTTTAGCGCTACCTGTTATCGGGAACCATGTACACGTCGGTTTTTCTGGGCGAAACTGGCCAGATAGCCGATTACATTTTCTTTTCATAACTTATAACGTATAAGGCTGGATAAAATATTATTTTATGATATGTGATTGGGCTTCAATCCAGATCTTGAAGTTTTAAACACACTAATATTTGCATTAAGTTGCTGAAAAAGCACGACCTCCGTCATGGCAGACACCACCAAATACCGGCGAAAACAGAAATGTTATTTCAAAAATGGTCCAATGGAAAGTGAGTACTACAATTAACACCAAAACAGATGTGGCCACGTTTTTTGAACCTATTTGAATCGACAACGGCCGATAAGATATTTTTTATAGTATTGGAAGGAACAACTTGCAAATAATCTGGTAGATGCAAATTTAGCGCATCCGGAGCTTTTATTGTCGTATGGCTGCTACTGTCAAATTGGAACAGATCATTATTATAGTCGCCATGGTCTTCCGAAGGATGATCTTGATAAAAGTATTCCGCTCAAACATGAAAATTATTTAACCCTTAGGGGAAGTTTTGCGCAAAATTGTACAAATGACTCTAAAATTTTCAAAATTGTGAAAATTTCACAGTGAAATATGGAAAAAAAATATTGATAAAATGGTCCAACCAAATTTCCTGAAAAATATGAGAAAAATTAAAAATTTTTTTAAGTAACCCCCTCATACAATGGTAATGTTGTAAAGTTAAAAAAATCTACTTGCAAACTTGCACAAATTTCCTCCTATGGGTTAGCCCTCGTTCCTGTTCAGACATAACTAGTGTATTTTAGTGTGTCAAAAGTGGAAGCGCTGTTTGGTCTGCGCGGCAATGGATTCTGGTTTCGATTGCTCCCCAGAAAGTATGTAAAAAGAGTTTTATATTCGTTAAAAATAAACTAAACGTACTTATAATATACACTTCCAACGTCCTAGACGGATGAGTTCCCCCGAAAATTATAAACCACATTCGATAAAAGGGAGTAATTTTCAGCACGAATGTGGCTATCAAATCTCCATTAAACTGGAATCCAGGTTAAAAGAGGAACTGTAAATTTTATGTCACCAAATAACAGTGTACCATGTTACTTAAATCGTAGCTCTTATTAAAAAAGGTTTACTATTAGAGAAAGATGACTTTTTTGAAATTTTATTATCCTTACATTTATCAGTCTTATCCAAATATAAAAATCCTATTCATTTCGAAAACTGTAATTATTATAAGTTAACAGTTTACCGTATATTGTATACGTTTAAAACATTTTTACATACATTTTCATACATTTTTTTATAAATTTTTATACATTTTTATATATTTTCATACATTTTCATACATTCTCATACATTTTCATACATTTTCATACATTTTCATACATTTTTTATAATTTTTTATATATTTTCTTACATTTTCATACATTCTCATACATTTTCATACATTTTCATACATTTTCATACATTTTCATACATTTTTATACATTTTCACACATTTTCATACATTCTCATACATTCTCATACATTATCATAAATTCTCATACATTTTCATACATTTTCATACATTTTCATACATTTTCATACATTTTCACACATTTTCATACATTTTCACACATTTTCACACATTTTCACACATTTTCACAGATGGTTACCCAGGGTGTACAAGATTTATATAGGAGAAACTATTAAAGGTTTAGGTCCTAAACTTTAGAATTTTACCTTCATTTTAAATTACTTTTTAGCAACATCATATGTGGCCTCTTACTCGGCGAAACGTGAACGATTTGAGTGTCATGCGGACAAAAATCCAGATGTGTGTACAATGCGCACCTGTCAATGTGATTCACAGTTAATATCAGATATATTTGAACATATCGACAGTTTCAATTACTATTTGACAAGCGCGGGTAAATTCGACCCGTCCACGTCATGCAAGGTTGCACAAACGGTAATTAGAAAAAAATTAACATAGAAATGAAATAATATTATGGACATTCCGGCCAGCGCACAATCCAGACGTACGACGAATTTAAAACAGTAATATTGTTGCTTACCGACTAATTGACAAGTTTGAGACATAATTTTGGGCGAGAGTTTAAATACATTAAATGCGAGGTTAAATGGCTACTAAAAATTGTAATCGAGTTGACCTACTTTTGGTAGAACCTTGTTGATCCATGCCTAGCGTAGTCCTTCTCATTTAATGTATGATAAAGTTGAAAATGCATAAGTCTTTTACTGTCTCTATTCTCATTAACCCATGCCGACATATCGCCTCTTTTGAGGCTTTTTTCGTCTACACAACGCCATTATTTTTTTTTCTCTTAATTTTCATACCAATTGAAAATTTTTCGACAATCTGTCCGCTCGTACTTTCAACAAAAAATTGTACAGGTACAGTCCCGACCTTCTGGTTGAGCGATTTGCGTTNTCGTCCCAAAAAATGTGCCCAAGTAGAAAGTCGTTTGATCAAACTTGGGTCTGAAAAACGTGCTCAACCAGGCAGTCTTGTAAAATTTCCTGAAAAAGTGCTCAACCAGGCAGTCGCGCTCAACTAGAAGGTGCTCAACCAGAAGGTCGGGACTGTATTTCTAAAAAATAAAACTCTCTTAAAGAATGTCTGAAAACCCTTTTTTTCAAACGAAGTTTTTCGACATTTTGCGAAATTATACGAAAAAAATCGTCCCTTATGGGATAAAGTGTTCTTAATGAGACTACGGACATCATCAGCTTTAGCATTCCATCGATTACCCCTTTTTACCTCATAAAATCAGTCAATATGAACATACATTTTGACTTTTCCTGAATAAAAACTATTAATTTAGTTTTTACCTTTTGGAAGCAAAAGACGTATACACTTGTTATCTTAACACAGTATGAATAAATAACAGTGATTGATTAGCAATCATAAATAGTATTCATATGAATGGAAGTTGAACCAACGACGTATGCCGCATACCGTGTGCGCCATACCGTATGCGCCATACCGTGTGACTAAAAGATATCGGGACTTGGTATCATTTTTACCAACTGGTAGAAAAAAACATAAACTGTGTAATAGACTTAAAATACTTTAGAAAACCTAAGATAATTTTAGAATACGATTTAATACTTTTAGCATACTTTAGATAGATTTTTGAAATCTTGTAAAACTGAACAATTTTGTGATCTTAATTTTATAGAAATAAATAAGTTTAAAACTTTGACTCTAACATATCCCACATGGTCTAGGGGTTAGGATTCCGGATTTTCACTCCGGCGGCCCGGGTTCGATTCCCGGTGTGGGAGCATTTTTACATTGATTTTATACTTTTGTTTATACTTTTGTATGAATATCTATTGTGTTTGGGATATTGGTATCCGTAAAATATGGTATAAATAAACCATTTTAATAACTATTCAGACAATACCATTACTAATACCCTATTATTCTTCAAACCTCGATTTCACGAAAACATAACTACATCGTGTGAGTAACATCAGAAAGTTTGGAGTATAAACATTATGGGGATACATTATGGAGGTACTTAATGTAACATATTATTATAATACTTTTTATCTATTTATGTAATTTATAACAACTGATTGAACTGGGTTAGTGTAAATGGTATATGATACAATAGGGAAAGCGAATAATGATTCCATTTTTCTACATTTTTATATGAGATAAGTTCTAAACTGAAGGAACATATATTATGGAATTCGCACCATACCTTGTAACGTTGAGCGAAAAAATCATAAAAAACTTATGGAATTGCGAGTGTAGTACTTTACCGACATTGGAAGTGAACGCGTCGAAAGCGAAACAGCTGATTTTCGCTGCAATTGAAAAGTACTACACAAGCTTGTATTATTTTATATTTTTATGATTTATAAATATAAAGTTATAAATATACATTTTAAATATACATTTTAAATATTTTATTATAATTTAATGTTGATTCACTAATTTTTTTTTAATTTTTTGGCCATTAATTTAGTGATTTTTAAATGGTTATTATTTTGAAACATGTTAGATTTTTTTTGTTGAAAAAGTCCGAGAAACGATCAATTTTATTACACTCAAAATTATCAAACACCTATAAAATTTAATCTACTACAGTCCTCGTCCCCGAAACGTCCACAATTTTTTTCAAAAAAACCTGGACGTTTCGGGTACATCAGGCCTTTTTTAACGTTAAAAACTTTAATTATAACATATCATATGTTACATATGTTTGCTATTTCAGTGTTTTAAATGGCCTTCGATATCAGTAGAGTAGTCGTCCCAAGTAAAAAACAATTACACACTTTTTTATTTTGACAAAAAATGGATGTTTCGTCCAAAAATGGCCAAAAAATGGCCAAAATTGTCCGAAAAATGGCCAAAATTGCTAATTAAAAAAACCTGGACGGACGTTTCGGGGACGCTGACTGTAATTTATTAATAATTAAATTTCAACAAAAAATTCATTAAATTTATATAATATTTTTTTTATAAACAATCCAATCCAATTGGACGATTGATCAGCTCAATTAGTGATAAAAGTTGTGTACTGTACTTTCAATAGCTGCAGGGCAGTACACCGGGCCTAATCATTCTGAATTAGCTATGCTCAAGGCTACTACACCGACCGTCGCGATGTTTCGCGTGGGGTTCCGCGTCCGGTGGTGCGATTCCATAATAAAGTTATTGCCTGAGGGGCTTCGCCCCTCAGGCAATAACTTCTCATTATGATTAATTTTAAATTCATTACATTTTAAAATTTAAAAGCTTTTATAATGCTTCGACAGACTTTTGACAAATTCGTTTTTCTTCAAATTTTCCATAGTATAAAGTATCTTGTATGTACTTTACGCGGTATAAATTATACCAGTTTGAACTGTGGCAAAGTATTAATACTTAACTAAGGAAAAATAAGCACTAATCGAAAAAATAAAAAAAAAATTGGCCATTCGACGCAGCATGAAAAAGTGGATTGTAGTTGGGTAGTCCTGTTTTTGTAATAGTGACGTAAATTATTAATTAAAGTAAATTATTAACTGATTATTAAAGAAATAATTGTTTTTTTGACGAAAATAAAGTTCAGGTGTTTAAGCAGGTACGGTTTTTGATGTCACGTTCAGAAATCATATAGCCAAATTCGATAAAAATTTTCTGACGTGGTTAAAAAGTAGTTAAAAGCTGTTAGTTAATGACCTTTTTTTTTTACTTTTTATTGTCGCTTATTTTTCCTTCCCATATATATAAAGATGATAAGTTTATGTGTTCAGGTGCGGTCTGGTGCCGATCGAAATCCTGAACCTGATCAATGTTGTGGTACATATCCGAATCGTTTTCCATTTGTGTCGCTGGGCGGGCAACGTGCGTGCTGTGGTTCGAAATTATATGATACGTATTCGCTCGAGTGTTGCGATGAATATGAGGTAAAACTACATGGAACGTGCAGCCTATCGAATCATGTTAACAACCCTTGTGAGGGGAAACCATGTCTCAATGATGGCGTCTGTCAAAAGGACGGCAGTGAAGATGGATTTTTCTG
>SCLG01000128.1:301127-329992 GCA_004367875.1 Oikopleura albicans
GTAGCCGGGGCTCGGCATAATCGACACACTTTTGACTTAACTATTACAGTCAGGGGTCTCTAGATGTGCATTTTCGATTTCTTATAAACGCGCACATCTAGAGAGATATGTACATTGAGAAAGACATGCAAATCTGGAGAGACATTGCTCGCAGTACTCACGGGAAACTTGGCCACTTTTCTAGAGTCCGAAAAAGTGCACATCTAGAGGTATTTAGAAATTTTCGCAGAAAAAACACACATCTAGAGAGACATGCACATCTATAAATTGCACATCTAGAGACCCTTGACTGTAGTTAAATTAATAAGACGTTTAAAAACGATCCAGCGCGGACCTTACCAGACCATTTTAATAATTGGCCCATTATTAATAATTGGCCCAATTTTCAAAAACAAAATGCTATGACTTTTTCATAAAAAAGTACAAAGTGACATAGAGTACGGGCCCTAGTTTTTTGAGACATATACCGAGCCCTATTTGCAGTACCAATTTGACCATATTTTACAAAATCTTCAACCATCAATCCAACGACGAAAAGGATAGGTCTGCACGGTGGTCGTTTTGATTTATGATTTACGATTATGAAAAAATATTGTTAGACACTTTTACAAACGCCCAGACACTAATTTTTTCATCTCTTGAATTGCTGGGAAGTGCAGCAAGACATGCGAAAAATTACTCTAGGCGAATTGACCAAAAGGTTTAATAAGGAACGCCGTTCTAATATTTCCGTACTTTTTTCAATTGTATTAGTTACCTGTATTTTTATTTGTTCATATGAATACAATACATTTTTATTGATTATGTGATTTACTTTTGTATTGAAATATACATGTAATAAAATTATTAAACAAAAACATTTGATCGCCAAACCAAGCATTGAGATATGGTGGAAGTGGGCAAATCGAAAATTTTCAAAAAAAAATTGTTATGGCCGAGTTGTAGAGCTCAAGAAATTGAGTCGAAATGATAATCTGAAAGTTAATTTGGTCCACCATAAGGCGCTGAAGAGCTGTTTGAATGTGTCAACCTACGCAATATACGACCACCTACGCGTCGTAATAGTCGCCCACGTCGTAATAAGTCGAAACATCATTTTTTTTCAATTTTCACGCCGGCGTATCCATTTTTCATTTACGATAAGTATTTTTACAACTTTTGATGTTATTTCAAAGGATTTAGTTGCGTTTAAAAATAATTGAAAACTTGGGATAAAATAGTTAAATCACAAATCTAGGTCATAAAAGTTCCAACTATTGACTCGGCCGAATTCCAAACGAAATTGTATGATGGACTTAAACAGGGAAGTTTTATGCAAGTTTGATGCAATATCGTGTACGTGGGATGTCCGAACTGAATTTCAATTTTAATATCACTACAGAAATTGAGATTGATTTTGGTGCGGCGTGAAAACTATTTTTTATGTCTTTTGACTTCAAATACTTTCATTGACCTACTTTTTTAAACTCAAAATCTTTGCAATCTGTTACAGTAACAGCGCACATTTTATCAATAATGATATCATTTTGTAACGCCTTTAGATGATTGACTTGAATTTTGAAAATCAGTTTGAAGAGCCTATGTCGATTTGATGACGGAAGAGACGGCACTTTAAATTCAGAAGAAAATGCTAAAATTACCAAAATAATTATTTTGTAAGCTAATATGGATGCGCTATGACAGGGTTGTTGTCCCAAGTAAATGAATAAACTGGACTTTTGCATCATTTTTTATCAGACCTTCAAAGTTAAACAGGAAAATTGCCAAGCACATTTTTGAAAGCCTCCTATAAAGAGTTGGGAGGTCAGACGGAAAAAAATGGGTTCAGGGATTCTGCTCAAAAATTAGTTCTAAAACCGGAATTTCAATAAATAATGTCAACTCGGAGAATGGCAATTACAGTCCTCGTCCCCGAAATGGGACAAAAAAACCACCCGTTTCGGGGACAACCACCCGTTTCGGGAACCACCTGTTTCGGGAACATCAGTGATTAATGAATAGCCCTACTTGGAACTTTCAAAAAACGTGGGCCTTGGTGGTCATAGTATGGTCCAGTATTTCATTCCGACCATTTCATCTTAAACTTTTACCGTAATTCTTTGATTCCACGGTGGAATTTCTTGATTCTGGTGGAATTTCCACCAGATGAAAGCTAACTATTAGGGGTCCTTAAAGACGTCTGATAAGGTTAACAGAACGTATAATTTGAGTGTGACAATGTCAAAATACAAGACATTATCTTTATTGTCAGATGCATATATTATTCATCACNCTGAATTTCAATTTTAATATCACTACAGAAATTAAGATTGATTTTGGTGCGGCGTGAAAACTATTTTTTATGTCTTTTGACTTAAACACTTTCATTGACTTAATTTTTTAAACTCAAAATCTTTGCAATCTGTTACGGTAACAGCGCAAATTTCATCAATAATGATATCATTTTGTAACGCCTTTAGATGATTGACTTGAATTTTGAAAATCAGTTTGAAGAGCCTATGTCTATTTGATGACGGAAGAGACGGCACTTTAAATTCAGAAGAAAATGCTAAAATTACCAAAATAATTATTTTGTAAGCTAATATGGATGCGCTATGACAGGGTTGTTGTCCTCAGTGAATGAATAAACTGGAATTTTGCATCATTTTTTATCAGACCTTCAAAGTTAAGCAGGAAAATTTCCAAGCACATTTTTGAAAGCCTCCTATAAAGAGTTGGGAGGTCAGACAGAAAAAATGGTTTCAGGATTTGGGATTATGCTCAAAAATTAGTTCTAAAACCGAAATTTCAATAAATAAGGTCAACTCGGAGAATGGAAATTAATGAATAGCCCTACTTGGAACTTCCAATAAAATGCGGGCTTTGGTGGTCATAGTATGGTCCAGTATTTCATTCCGACCATTTCATCGTAAACTTTTACCGTTATTCTTTGATTTCACCAGATGAAAGCTAACTATTAGGGGTCCTTAAAGACGTCTGATAAGGTCAAAAGAACGTATAATTTGAGCGTGACAATGTCAAAATACAAGACATTATCTTTATTGTCAGATGCATATATTATTCATCACCTTGGACCAATAATGCTATGTTCCACCATTTCGTACTTGGGAATCGTAAACTTTGAATAAATGAGTTATACAGTATTATGGATACTCCAAATGATAATATACTTGTTATAAGGACCACAAAAAGCATCTAGGGCACTAAGAAGATTTTTTACACTTTATTTGAGAAAAAAATTGACGTCTTGTAATTACGGGGCTCGTGTTTGATTGATGCGTCATAATTTATGAAACAGCATTATGAGTCATAATTTATGACTCATAAATTATGACTCATAATGCTGTTTCATAATGCTAGGTCATACTGTATGTATGACTCATACAAGCACCTTCTTCATATTTGTTTTAATAAAATAAGGATAAAAAAATCGAGTATAAAACGCTTCAGAAGTATATCTTATCCCAGATCCGAGATATTCACTAAAATAGCCGCTCGGGACCAAATATGGTCCAACTGCGCGGTCTCGGGTTAATAATAATTTATATAATAAATTTCTATACATTTGGTATAGTGAGAACGAATGTTACGAGTTTTAGGAACTACCAGTCTTAAATGTTCGTAAAAACATTGATGATAACGGACGTCAAAGCTCAGTCGTTGACTTTGACCTTATAACCACTAAATTATTCGTGTCCGAGTTCAGGGATTACTTACTCGGCAGAACGTCATGAAATGTTAAAATTGTTAATAACTACGTAAGAAACGGGTATCGTACACGTTTTTCAATTTGAATCGAACCCAACTGAAGTTGGTAAAGATGACATATCTGCCAAAACATGTTATAACAGGTTATGTATACGCTCTAACATCTAGGGTTAATGAGTTGATATGTTGAACAATTTTGGTGCAAATTTTCGTTAGCTAAATGTAATTGTGGCAATAATCAACGTTTCTTCTTCCCTTAATAGTTGGACCAATCACCTTGAGCACCAGTACGCTGTAGTAAATCAAAATTAGTGGAACGTAAATATATCACCATTTTTAACATATAATTCAAGAAAACGAAAGTTAAGTTTGAACGCTGATTGGTAAATAAAAACAAGTCCAATTTACGTTTTGCGTTCTCGCTAGAACTTTTGTTCAATTGAACTTGAAAAACAGTTGTTGAGCTCATATATTGACACTTTTGCGCGTATCATGGCCCACAAATTATGGGCCATAATTCATGGGGCCATAAACCAGTCAAGGCATCAGGTTTTTGTCGACATGTGAAAATTAAGTCACACTTTAATCGAAAAGATTAAAACAAACTCCCAGGGGGAAGGAGTTTTAGGGAACCCGTAGGGGGAAATGTGTGTCAATAAACACGCACTTCAAAAATTCATAATAATTCGGAATAATTCAAAAAAAAAGGTAAAGCCAAGTTGTAGAGCTCGTCAAACTACGTCGATCTAACTATTCAGAAATTTATTTGGGCCCCTAGAGAGTTGTTTGAAATCTCCAACCTACACAAAAAACACCGTCAATCGAATTTTCTCGAAAAGTTGAGGGGGGTCACCAATACCCGTTTTGCCCTACGGGACCTCCATATGCCTTAAATCGACGAAAAAACTAGTTGCGTGTTTATTTACACGCAACCCCTGGGAGTTAAGAGGCGATTTTTTTTTCGAAAAAAAAATCAAAAAATTTGATAAACAGAAGAATTATTTTATCTAATGTGCTTTCAATATCGTTTCTCAATTCGCTGTAATTTGACGGTAATACATTGCCAGCAAACTGCAAAACCGCTTCTGAAACTGAAGTTTTGAGGTCAAATTAAAAAAATTGAAAAAACGATGACATCACTTTGAATCTGAGCCTGGAGTAATTATTCGTCACTCTACTGCCGCCGCTCAATTTGTTTTTTTCTGCGTAGTCAACTCTCGTTTTACATGAACGACGCCCCTCGAGCTGATCGTCTGCAACTTTTTGCGCGCAATTGCGTTTTTGACTAATTTTGTTTTTCTCGTATTCCCGTTCGAACAGCCATGCGATTGAAGCAAGCTCAGGTATGTATTTATTTTTCATGTTTTTTTTTCACAGACAACACATTACACCCGAATAATCGTCGAAGTTTCTTAAAAATCAAATAAACCGCTCATGATGAGCAGCTCATCCTAGATACACCACGCTAGCGTATGCCACGGTTAAATCTCGATTATACATATATATTATATATGATTTTTTTTTATAAAGATGGGTAGATCTTTGGAAAAAATCGCTATACGTTTTGGTCCAAAAACTGTTTAGATATCCCATTTTTGTTAAGATATCTGGTTAGTTAATCATACAACCTAACCAGTTATCCTAACAAAGATGGGATACAGTCAGGTCCCTTTAGATGTGCATTTTCGATTTCCGAAAAACGTGCACATCTAGAGGGACATGCACATCTAAAAGGACATGCACATCTAAAGGGACATTGCTCGTCGTACACACGGACAATTTGACCGTTTTTCTACAAGAGTTGGTTAAATATCCCTATAAACNCCAAATTAGCATTTTTGTGATAATACGTTTGAGCATGTTTTTTAATTACAATTTATAAAAAAATTTTGACCCTATTTTCCGAAAATATTTTCGCCACCGTCGCGTCGTAAACTTCTCTTTTGGATATTTTTTGAGAAATGTCACAATGCATTTTCTCTGTTTTGTACTGATGACTTTTTTTAGTAGTGCCTCTATACAGTCCACAGCCCACTTCACGGCCTATTTCAAGCAAGTTATAATTTGACACCCTAGAGGGTTCATATTACAAAACCGACATAAGCTTACAAAAACGACATAAGCGACCTTTATTTGCTTAACTGGCCAAGTTTCATCGAAAAAGCTCTTATGTACTTCGAGAAACCGACAATTTTGTTCTACAAAAATAAACCAGAAATTGACCATGGCGTACCACGTCCTTTATTTAACGATATAGTTTAGGACCCATTCGTCACGCGTTATCGAAAATACAGTTTAGACATGCCTTTTGGGCCTAATTATGAACATATCAAATTTTTTTCAGGGAAAAAATTATGAAAAAAATGAACATCAAAAGACACTTTTTGAAAAAAATCCGACAAAAAACGTGCACATCAATAGGTACAGTAGGAAAAAGTCGGCCTGAAAAAGACGCACATCTAGAGGTATTTACAAATTTTCGCAAAAAAGCGCACATCTAGAGGGACATGCACATCTAAAAGGACATGCACATCTAAAGGGACATTGCTCGTCGTACACACGGNGGGCAATAAGCCAAAGTGAAAATTTGACAGAAAAAAAATGCAAATTAGTGGAATCTGACCAGAGACCTCGTTGTTATTTTTTTACTCCCAAAATCGACGACCAACTCTGTTCCTCGATAATCTCACTGGTAATATTTTGATTTAGAACTTCGAATGGTTCAATCAGCGCCTACCCGCTCAATTTTTATATATATTTCTCAAATTTGACGCGACCGCAGCTCTGCATCGTGAGAGACGTCGTCAAGACGCGGGGCGTTAATTGTATATATTTTGGTTTTGGGGAGTCGGCGGTCCCACATTGAAGAGGGACAAACAGATAAATAGGGTGGAAACGATGGGGATGGTGTATTTATTTGTTTTCTCGCGTACTAAAAAATACTGGCACGTGCGCATCCCGAAGCTACCAATACTTTTGAAAAATTAGTAAAAATTTCGAATGTTTTAGAATTTAGTAAAAACAAAATAAAGAAAAAAATGGATGTTGAAAGAAAAATGGGAATACAGGTACATTTTGAAATAAATCTGAAAACAATTTTCGGAAGAATTCAAAAATATAAGAAAAAAAAAATTGAAAGGAATACACAGGTTAAGTACTTAACCGTCCGGAACCGGCTTAACCGTCCACTTTTTAGCTAATTTTTTTTTTCAGAGCTAACGCCTACGCCCTATGCCCTTAACCGGCTTAACCGTCCAGTTTTGGAAACAATTTAGTGGACGGTTAAGTACTTAACCTGTGTATATAAAAATGAAATTTAAAAAATATAATATATGTAAAAAAATCTTAAATGATATAAAAGAACAGAATTAGAAAAAAAAAACTCAGAAAAACATGTACAAAAACAACATTTAATAACAAAAATGATAAATTTCAAAAAAAAAACAAGACAAAAAAAAACTACGTGATTGTTTATGTATTATCCATCAATTGCTATACCAAAAAACTAAGGGGCCAACAGATAAATAGGGTAGAAACGATGAGCGTGGTGTATTTTTTCGCTTTATTCGTGAGTTGTCGCGAGAGGCTGGCACGTTGGCGCCCTAATGCGGCCTACTAAACAATCGTTCAATGCTACTGCGCTATGTGTGTTGTGTGTATGTGTTGCCCGGCTAAGCGTAATCCCACGGCACAGTTGTGCTTTATGCTTCTTCGTCATTAGCAGCATCCTGGTAACTACCGATATTAGACTGTATATACAACAAATATAGAGACAGTGAT
The DNA here is from genome assembly GCA_004367875.1 of Oikopleura albicans. Classification (NCBI taxonomy): domain Eukaryota; kingdom Metazoa; phylum Chordata; class Appendicularia; order Copelata; family Oikopleuridae; genus Oikopleura; species Oikopleura albicans. The sequence goes on from SCLG01000128.1 coordinate 308,616, forward strand.
AGAGATTACACGCTTATATCAGTCCCCATCCGCGGGTAAGTGCAAGAGAAGTACCTCTTTACATTAATATTAAATAATCAATCCCGTTCAACTCCGTTTTTACTCAAATAACACAGCTCGAATGTCAGCACTACGCGCAAACGCACATTAATTCATGATTGCTCATGAATTTCTCCCCTCTTTTATTTTTAGAGGCATTTTAGTTAATTTGTAGTACCAACTTTTTTTAGAGCAAAATTACAAGAAAAAAGAAACAAAATTGAAAAAATTGAAAAAATAAAAAAAATAGAAAATTTTAGAAAATTTCAAGAAAAACTAATTTTACTTCAAACATGAAAGTTTATAGAGAAATAACGTTTGAAAAAAAAAAATTGTAAAAAAATTAATATAATTTTAGAACACCAAAATTTATTCTAAAAATAACAATATACCTAGAATGGAAAATCTTGAAATAAATTTTGAAAAAAATTTGAGAAAAATATCACAAAAGTTAAACGGAAAAACATCCGGCGAAACTAAAATAAAAAAAGCTGAACTAAAAAAACGCACGAAATCTAGAAAAGCAAAATTGAAAAAATCTAGAAAAGCAAAATTGAAAATTTCTAGAAAAAATCTAGAAAATACAATTGACAAAAAATATAGAAAATATAAATGTAAAAAAAAACTTTGTCAAATCAGCATATTTCTAGGAAACTTTCGAAAATGTCGAGAGAAAAAAAAAAGATTATCGATCCCTTTCCCATAAATGTCTAGATCAAATAAACGAAATCAAATTACATCCGCAGATGACATTTATTAACTATTAGAGCACCGACGTTTTTTTTATTTTTTTTCTCAGATGAGTGACTAGAACCCATGTAATCGCGGCGTAGTTTTAATTTTCACTTGTCAGTGATCACTCAAAGTCAAAACATCGTTTAGAACTCGATTCATTAATACGGGTAGTCAAGTGGACTTGAATTTTGAATCGCCATGTTTTTTTTTCAAACTGATTGCGTAACGGATGATGTATATGCTGAATTTATCGTGTTTTGGAACATTTTACAACATACCAATATGCGTGTAGATAACCGCAACGCTCAGCGGTTCAACTCGGCGCCGGTTAGCTAAACCAAAGTTTTTCATTTTCAAGTCGGTACCTTATTTCTGCTATTTGAACGAGCAAATGTGTAAAATTGCACAGTTTTAAAGCATAAAAAATACATATATATACTATACACCAGATGTACCTTTATCATGGGAAAGTTTGGGGCTAAATTGAACCAAGATAACGGAAAATAGGCTCAAATTACCAAGATAAAGGTACATCTGGTGTATTGCCAATATGGTATTGCTGTAGTTAATATATGGTTATCAAAAGTTTTGGCACGAAACCGTTTTTTATGGGGAACTTTTTAAAATATTAACCTTTTCTTATGTACTTTTTTTAGGTAATTTTGTTATGAATGTCAAAAACTTAGTTGAAAGTCTAGTTTTCAATTAAGTGTCATTAAGTCAATTTAGGTGTCCACTTCTAGGCTAAAAATTAACGCCTACACGGTCTGTTAACCAATCATTCGCCATTTTTTCCAGATTTGCTAGATACTAAAAAAATTATTGCATAAGATTGGCAAGTTAAAAAACCAGCAGTACGAATTTTTAGCGGCAAATTGTTTCTTGGTGAAAAAAAAATATTAATTTCATACAACAATCTCAGATTGTAGGGGAAAAAACGTGTCGTTTTACGTTTTTTAATTTGAAAAAAGTACTATTTTTAACTCATTTCTCTTTTGAACTAACGTTACCGTACAAAAATATTCCCTTTTTTAATAAAAATAAACTTTCGTCACTAGCCAAAAATATTTCCTGCAAGCAAATATGTTTTCTTATTTTTTGGTTATGCTTTTCCATGATAATTGCCGTTTTTCATAAGGCGACATAATCCGGTACGGGGTTATTTACTAATGTTAGGGGAAAATAATTATTTCAGCACTGTGTTAAAACATGTAATATATCTTTGGCAACAGTCTTCAATCCTTCTGACATCAAAAGATTAGATAAAAAAACTTCATATTTGGGTCTGGTGGTTAACTTTGGGAGAACCTCAAATAATGTTCCTTTCAGTTGAATTATCTATTCTTGAGGCATCAGCACTGACCCAACTATGTCCGTGGAATGTATTTGGTACTACCGGTATTGCTGTAAATATTTTATAACAAATTCAAAATGAAATTAACATTATAATCGTTATTTTAGCCGAATAAGAGCATAATTTTCGCGAATTTCACGATGGGGTAGTGTTTATTAGAAATGCGGATTTTGATTTCTTGCACTGGAGGGCACTTGATTTGTTTATTTCTGATTCCGATTGGCACATGACTTGTTTGGGGATCTTTGATTCAAGTAGGGTGTCTTCACAATATTAATTTTGAATGTATGCAATCAACCATCCATCCTTCGGTCGAAAAATAACGCCTTTTCAGATTGCATAGGAAAATTGCTAATGAAATCAGCAATCCAAAAAAATCAGTAAATACTGTCATCGCTGATTGGCTAGTGGCATTCGAGTTCTCTTATGATTGGCCGAACGCTGCACATTTTAAATTTTAAATTGTTTTTTGCTTTCATTATAACATAATTATACTATAAAAGCGGGTCAAGCGCCTACAGAATGAAAAAAAAGTGATGAGCTCATCAAAAAAGGTGGCTGTTGTATGGCCTGAGTGGCTGTTGGATCTGAAAGTTGAATCTGTTCGGCCAATCAGCGTGCTCGAACAGCGACAGATCATATTTTTTGTAAGCAAAAATTAATTAAAATGCAATATTTTTTTTCATTGTGTAGGCGCTTGACCCGCTTTTATAGTATAATTCTGTTATCAGTAATTATATAACAAGAAAATCGGTGAAACACGAAAAAAAAATTATTATGAAGTGATTACGTAACAAAAACCACAATTTTATTACATGAATTATTGAATGATCTAAGTGGTAAAATCTTGCCAACATTATCTAGTTTTTTTCAGCGGCTACCCTAGTTTTAAAAATGTTGAGTTTACATTATTGCACGTTCCTTGGGTTGGTTTCATAATATTTAAACTTCCTTTCTATAAGACAATTAAACATTTCTGAACAGATTTATGTTTGCCAATCTTTTTTTTATATTTTTGGCAAAACCACATTGACTATTTGATCGAAGAAACCGAAATGTTTTCATTATGTCTAATAATATCACTTTTGACATACAAAAATGTCGTAATTTGAGCGAGGTAAAACTCGTTTTTCACTCAAGTGCAAAATTATTCAAAATGACTCTAGTAGATTAAATAATAATCTACATTCATATATAATAATTACGGAACTATTTTAACCTCGTAAATGAATTCCAAACCACCATTTTGCCCAAAACATTTTTTTGTAATTTAGGACCATGTTAATGTAATTGTAATTTATCGATCCAGAAATATTTTTTGTACAAAATCCAAAAAAGCCTGTTCTGACATCAAATGAAACAATTTACATTTTGTATTTAAAATTTTAAATAATCGAAGATAATAGTTACATTAATAGTACACCAGCCTGGTTAAAGTAACATTCATTTTTCCACCTACGCCCTACCTACTAAAAGTACCAGTTCCACTTAAAGTAACAGTTTTTTGTTCCGTTTTTTGGTGTACTTAAAGCAGGTAGGCGGAAATGTTACTCTTAGCGGGTAGTGCGTAGGCGGAAAAACTGACTGTTACTTTAAGCAGGTAGGTGGTGTATTTGATAATATTGTACAAAATTTATGAATTTCGATTGAGTCATTGAACTTATACCTACAAATATATACCGTGGGAAACAATAAATAGATGTGACTGTACACAGGGTGCGCACTTAAAGGGTAGCAAAAATTTTTTGAACACCATTAACTGAAAAAAAAACCCGTTAATTGCGCACCCTGTGTGAATAGAGTAAGTAATAGTACTACCGATAACGGATCAGAAATTAAAAAACTTTTATAAACGAAAAATTAATGATTCATGGCTGAGAAATTGCCAATTCTTTCTTGCACCACCTTCGTTAGTCGGCAGTCCATATCCAGCAATAATGTGTCATAGTAAAATATGGATTTTATTTAAATCATAGTTCCACTCTTTTTTTTTCCAGAACAGCGTAAATAATTTTGTGGTAAGGCGTCTCTTGACTTCGAAAAGACGCTGAGGTTTGGAACAGTCTCAATTGAAAAGCGAAAGTGTCGTCATCTTTTAGGATAAACGTTTTTCTAGGGGTTTGCTTTAATTTTGATTTTCTTTAGAAGCGAGCGGCATCATTTATGTGTCCGGTTAACTCCACCGGTACCGTTTTTTAAAGTCAATGTGTGCAGACAAGACAAATCTGACACCATATCATTATGATACAATTTTAAAATTAAGTTATCAAAGTCCAAAAAGTGTCAACATAACGGGTGATACGATAATATATAGTGCCTGCTTCAAAAGCGTTACAATTCGTGGCTCAAAAATAACGCGTTAGCCTTAGTGAACGCCGAAAAATGGAACGTTCTTGGACCATGACATCATTTTGTAGCGCTTTTAGGTGTAACATTTTTGAAGCAAAAACAAATGTGTGATAAAGCATATTTATTGTAGTACTGGGCCACCACGTATAATAATATTATAGTATATAATAATAATCATGATATAATTTTTTGGACTTTTCTCTGTTAATTTTGTGTGTTAAGTTTGTGTTAACTTAAGTATTAACTTAAGCCTCTACCTAGCAACTTTTTTTGTTACGCTACGAAAGCTTACAAAATATTTTAAGTAAATTAAACTGAACATGTATGAAAAATATATCATAATGCAGGTCAACCATTTTTGACTTTTACTTTTTTAGAAGCCTTTTGCATCAGATGGTTGTTTATTGCAATTTTGAATATTGAGCTTAGTTAAGCTCATTGGTATCAACCTTCTTATGAAGTAATTTATACACTTAACTCTACGTGTCGCTATCTGGCAAATATAGTAACGCGGAGGATAATGCGCAGATTAGACGTATGATCCCGTCTCTTTTGCATAAGTTATCTGAACATTAAAAAAAAGAACACCAAAATGAGCAAGATCACCGGCTTTTTCCGAAATTTTGAACGCAACAGGGAACGAGGACTGTATTTCTTAAACTTGTTTTTTTTTTCTGTCTTTTAATCTCGTAGCAGTTCGTGGACTTTGAAAAGTGATTTTGGTCCATTATCGGGCGTTGAAGATAAGCTTGATGCATTTTTTCTGTAGTGCTCTTACCGTAAAGTAGTAACGTGTCGATGATAAAAAAAATTACTGGAACCTACATCGGCTCATTTATTTTTAACATATTTCATTAACCAACACTTCAGATTTGTCCTGCGTAATTATTAAGCTTATTTACCCGATCGTGAGGCATATCGGGCAAATTTTTAAGAGGTCAGATTTTTTTTTCGGAAAATAGGCATATCGTAGTTTTAAAATTATAATACGAAAACTGTTTTCGCACTAGAGAGCACAAAAGGTCCTGAAAGTGAGTTATTCATGACGTCCAAGTTTTCTAGAATATCCTGTTAAATTTATTATGCGTCAAATCTCAAAATTCTCAATATTCTAGAAAAAAATAGAACGGAGAAAATGCACCGTTCTATTTTCTAGAATAAAAACGACAACTTTTGAGCTTTGACGTATAATATAAGGTTGGAACTACAATTCGGTTGTAGTAAAAAAAGACATTGTTGACAAATGAACGTAGAATGCTTTTTAGGGAATAAATATTTTTGAGCACGCGAAAAAGTCGCAAATTTGTCAAATAATCTGTCCAAACCCCTTATTATAAGGGGTACTAAAATGAGACCGTTAAAATGACCATTTTAATTGAACACATGTTGTGTTAAGTAATATGTTGTAAATTCCCAGTCTATAGTTTAAATATATACTTTAGGCAATTGAAATTTTGCACGCTGCACGGTACTATATTTTGATATTACGTTTTTTTTGCGCATTAATGAGTTTCCGTAAAAAAGTCCCACGTTTACATTTTGGGACACGGAAAAAATGAAAGAAAAAAAAATGTCTAAAAATACCTAAAACTGCAGCTCCTGACTGGGTGTAGCGTGTTTAAAGTAACAATTTTCCGCATCTGACATTGTGCAAAAGCATATTATTACAAATGCATAATTTACGATTCGATACGCGGAATTAAAAAGCCTATTTTTATATCAATCACTGTGATCAAGATGTCTCGATCTTTTTTTATTTTGTTTCATTGTTCGGATAAATGGATATATTGCAAACCAAATGCTATTTGCAAGCCAAACTAGTCCAACTTAGCGTCTAATATTTTAGAGCAGTTCACGTAAAACGGTCATTGACGTTTACCAAGTATGTTTTAATTGGAAACAAGTCACGAAATACCGGAAGCTCTCTAATCCTACATAACACATAACTGCTACTTCCTTTTTGTTTTGTTTTTGCAACTGAAAATTTGGCTCCTTTACATCCCTAAATATTTTTCATGAGTCAAAAGGGAAAATGTGCTAAGGAGTATCGAGATTTAGCTGAAAACTAAACAAATAAATTAAATGAAAATTTAGGCTAACATTTAAGTTAACATATTAATTAATTTTGGTCAATAAATTAGGCTAACATTTAGGTAAACATTCAAATAAATTTTTAATTAAAAATTCATCTGAAGATTTTACTGTAGATTTACCTAAAAATTTAATTTAACATGTAACTGAACATTTAACTAATTATTTAATTGTTTATTTAATTACAAAATATGTGAATATTTAATTTAATATTAGATTGAAAATTACAAAGAAAAGTAGAAAATTAAACTGAACATTTAAGTTTCAAATTAAAGTTTTCATAACTCAACCAATAAAACTTATTTTAAATTTGGTCCCCGTCATAATTTAATATATCGACTTGGGGTGTCAATTTATAATCTCCTTAACGACGTTTAAAAAATTTATAAAACGTCAAAAAGCGAAACATATTTTTTTTTATTTCGACCAAGGTCCCTAAACGGCCGAAGAACAAACATTTAAACAGTCCGTTTAAAGACATAGTCACGTTTAGATTGCCTTTGGAATAACTTTCATAGTCCACCACACGTTAGCCAAAGTTACAATTGTGGGGACATCTACATGAGGTTTTCGTTAAATATTTTGGTCTCTGCGTAAAATGTTTTACGTTTTGCGGTTTTAGCAGATTTTTTTTATATGCTGGCAAAAGTATTTGGTGCTCTTTCAATGTTCCACCTGCATATTTAGATCGTGAATTCCCTTGATTCACGTCCGGTGGCTTGATTATGATAGAACTTTAAGTTTTATGCCAAAAAAATTGGCTAGAGTAATTATTAGGCAAACATGAACTGTCACAGGGCTGAGCATACTTGACTTATATTATTAGCGTACCTAAAAGATAATACCTATTATTATATTAGGTTGGAAGCGCCATCAGGCGATACTAACCTAATTGTCCGCGTAATAAAAAAGGAAGAAATTGTTATTTGTTTTTTCGCATTGCTATAGTAACGCGGCCAATCAAAATTGGCAGCGCGAGACAATTTAGGTGTTACGCGAACAATATTAAATATTAGTCGTTTTAGAAAATGGCTTTGTTTAGCTTGGGCGATCTAAATGTTGGCTTAGCCAAAATTCTAGTTTGAGTTACTGGACTTAGTTTATTTAGCGATTTAGCGAAGCAAAAAGACGCTAAATAACTTCAAAATAGCTACATAGTGCGAAGGAATAATTGCTGAAAAAAGTTTTCCCAAAAAGTGGCTACATAGCCCCTTCAACGGGACATTTTGGCCATATAAACTACGGCTACATAAACCCTTAAGGGAGTGTACAAAGTTAATATCAAATAAATATCGAAACTGACCCCTTTACGAATATTTTCAAGCCCCAAATATTATCCGGATGTTATGCTTTTCCTTCAATTGGATTGATTTTCTGCGCGCAACACGGCTCAAGTCGGTCTAATCATTTTTGTCAGCCAAATTTGATCAATTAGATCGTACTAGTTTTGGAAAGGAAAAAAACAGAATATGTCGTTAAATCCTAGTAGGAGTCGGTACGACCTGATTAGATTACATAATAATGCGCACATGACGAACGGCGAACAAACGTTATTAAACGACGGGCCCGTTAAACGTCTTACAAAAAAAAAAACCCGGAGCAATTGTCAGTTTCGGCGAAATCAGGATTGAACGCTATTAATGTTCCCGTTGTTTTGCTTATCACGGTCTCACCTTCTCGCCCGATTATTTATGTTTCGTATAAACTAACATTTAATTTATCGAAAGTTTCACTGCGAAACCTTTAATCCGTAGTTTTTTGCGTTTGGGAGGAAACTTCATTATCAGAACTAAAACATTAAGTAATGTCTAATTTGACCAGATACATACTTTATTTATTTTTTTTTGTCACTTTTTGGTGCAATCGGAGTATCAACCATGTTATGTCTAAATCCTATACATTGGGTGTTGTTATAAGGTCAACCTGAAAACTGAATGGACCTTAATGTACCCAACAAAACTTATTTACCTTAGTGCGAAAAGTGAGTGGAAACAACTGACTTGACCTTAGTGCAAAAAAACTGACTTGACCTAAGTGCAAAGAAAAAATAGCTTGGCCTTATAACGGTCAAAATGTTAGACCTTATGAGTACCACCCCATAGGTTCGAACAACGATAGTTAGAAAGTTTTAATCGGAACTCAAATTAAATTCAGAATGGAACGATTTGTATTGAAATCGCAGTCCTAGGAGTTAATTATCAGAAACTTTGACATTTTTTCAGTCTGTAGGTTGAAAATATGAATTAATTTAGACAAACTACCCGCCACTTACTGTAATAATATTGATAAGTGGCGGGATACTGCGCGTTGATTCTGGAAGATTCCAGCTCTTAATTTCGAGCGCTTTAGGGCATACTCTTGCATGTCAGTTTCAATATAAAAAAAACGCGAAGAATGGGATTGATTTGTTTTCAAGCTTTAGTTCAATGTTAAACTTATTTTCTCATTTAGCGACCATGATAGGCGCATTTTTTGCTGCCGCTCTAATATCAGTATCAGCCCAAAATGGGTATGGCCAGAATGCCGGTGATGTATACCGGGGCGATTCGGGCTTCGGTCTGCAATATGCCCCCACGACAACTCCAGCTCCCGTTGCTTCATGGGACCAATATGTCTGGAAAATAACGGACTCTTGGGAAGAGACGGACGAGAATACCGCTGAAATTACCACCGGATTCAAGGGAGGGAGCCGAAACGCGAGGCATTTATTTATTTTCCGAAAATCGAAAACAATTGTCTAACTAAACTAATTGAAAAACAAAGATCGGATTTTCCAATTTATTATTTTTTTACGCAATTTTTTTACAAATTTTACTCTGCCCTGTATCGGGACAAATAAATTTATAGTTCAAAACGTGTTAAACTAATTTCAATAATTTTAAATATTAACTCTTACTAATTCAATTTATTAATTACTTTAAATATCAACTCTTGAACCGGTTAGTTGGTAGCAGGATTGTGAATATATTAAGAATGTTGCCCCAAGCCAACGCTAACCCATCGGAACATGAGCCCAAATTTACAACCCTGTGGGGTTAGAGTGGGGTTGGTATTGGGGGATGATCGGCGGTTTTTTAAACTAGAAAATTTTTCTTTGGATTTTTTAGTTTTATACCTCGCCAATTTGTCGCCCTCCGCCTCAAGTCAATCGTTACCGTCCCGGTCCTACAAGATACAGATGGTCAATGGAGTATTACGCTGCTTTTCTCAAAGCCAGTGGCAAATTTGGTGGCATGGAATGTTATAATTGCGGACTGGTCCTTCAATCTAACCGACTACATGATCGTAAATAAGGAACATAATGGGTTTCTTCAAGAGGGCCAATTGTTGTCCTTCGATATGATGGGCCACACAATTGGTGAACCGCCGCAGGCGGTCGTTGATTGGCCAGCTTTTTCAATGTCATTTGCGAATCCGGATGACTCACAGGGGTTTGGCGGAGGCGGTCAAGGTAATTGTTATTTTAAAAACACTATAAGACAATTGAAGCCGTCGGTTTTCATATTTTAACTCGCAGGGGGAAGTGCGTGCATATATGCACACGACTTGGCTTTTCGTCGATTTAAGGCATAAGGAGGCCCCGTAGCCTACGGGCCGTAGGGCAGAATTGGTATTACTGACCCTCCTCAACTTTTCGAGAAAATTCCATTAGCGGTATTTTTGCGTAGGTTGGATATTTCAAACAGCTCAAGCAGAATTATTGCGAATTATTGTGTATTTTTAAGCGTGTGCATACGTGCACACAATTTTCCCCTACGAGTTATCAAAAAGTCTTTCCCCCTGAGAGTTAAACTTGCTTTACCGAGTTAAATATTGTCTCCATCTCTCAAATTGCGATAGTATGATAGTATACTGGGGGTAGACTACCAAAGATTGTGGGCGGTTGTCCTTTAAACATAAATTTGCGTTAAAAACTCGATTCAAAAAGGGGTTTGCGTGTCTCTAAAAGACAATTGACAACGCTTCTAAAAGACATACAAACTACTAACGAAATGTCAGCAGTCTTTGTTGTTTAGAATCCAGTAAGTTGGACTCATGACCAGCTTTTGATTTAAAAAAACGCCATAGGAATTTGCATTCCTTAAAATTGACATCATGGGCTAGTATTTATAATGCAAAATCACATTTAACTCCGCATTGCCCTCTTGTTCTGGTTTCATTTAATCTAAGGGAAACTAATAAATACAGCCCCATACCTTAAATCGACACTTTTTGATCGTTAAAGAGCGAACGTATATTAAAAGCATTTTCGAAAAGCAAAAATAAAAACATCCGCCAATGTTTAATTGTTTGTGAAATAAGTAATGATTAATGCTTAAACCTTTCATCGTTTAAAACATTTTGAATACTTTTAACTCCCAAGGGTGACCTTTGATGTGGCGACATCCGTATTTTTCCGTTTGGAAGAAAAATTAAGTGCATGTGCAAGAGTATAATATGACCCCCAGGTTCTGGTAGTTTCAATAAAATTTTATTTTAAAGATTCCAAGAAAATTTCGACAAAGTATCCTCTAATGTGCATATTAGATCGCACAAAGGCCACTCGAATAAATTGTTTGGCTTGTACAAAAACAATAAAAAAACATTTAGCAAGAAAACTTGTCACGGGAAGTTGATTCAAACCTATTTTACTCATTTTTCAAATAATTTTGACCCGCTTTCATTTTAATTGGGCGTTATGAATCAGTATATTAAATACATCGGTTCAGAATCGCACGATTACCGAGATGTTTTGAGCCGTTCAATCGACTTCTTCAGCGCTCAGCGCTCTGGAAAGCTTCCAAACGATCAGGCGTCTGTCGATTGGCGCGGTCATAGTGCTCTTGGTGATGGTGGCGATGTTCAGTTAGATCTGGTTGGCGGCTACTATATTGGGGGCGACCACGTAAAATGGGGCTTTCCAATGGCCTTCGCAACGACCATGATTGCCTGGTCCGGTATTAATTATGGTGATGCTTACGCAGAAATGGGTTATCTTGGCGAGCTATACAAACAAGTCAAATGGGCAACCGATTACTTTATCAAATGTCACCCAGAAGAGTATGTGTTTTATGCACAAGTCGGCGTGCCTGAAGTTGACCACAAGGAACAGAGATATATTTATAGTCAGGCAATTGATTTATAAAATTGATTTAAAAAATCTGGAATGTATTGAACATTTCTTTCGAATTTTATATTTGTGAGATATTTTGCGTAAAATGAGATTGTCAGCTTATTCTAATCGTAATTTTAACTTTTAAGGAACAAGATATCCGTTTTTGAATACGTCTTCCGTTTTTGCAAAAGCCCAGACCACTAACCTAGGCATCCACCTACTAACCTAGGCACGTATTCGGAAAAAGGATATGGTTTCATTTTTTTGTCAGAAATCAGTGTTACCAAATGTGTTCTACGGAAAATAAGTCCTACTGGTGTGAGAAAAAAAGTGTCACTGAGAAAAATTCGATTGTAAGTTTGAAACAGTTCTCGGTCTTATCTATGGTAAGACCCGCGTCGAGCTCGGTGACAAACTGACGACGCACACCAGTATAAGAATCGAATTATATCTAATTCTCTATCGGGCATCGGCCAATAATTAAGTGACTTATTAGAATCAATGATTCCATTCCAGGTCATAATTTATCACTAGCACATGTTTTTCAATATTTTTTATCCATAAAGAAAACCTGATGCTTCGCTGGACTCACTCTTATTCACTCGCTCTCTTGTTTTTGATTGACTGAAACATTTGAGAATTATGACTCGTAGCGTTGTTTTTTTCGCAATTTCCTAGATGGCGCCAGCCTGGCCGTCAAATGAGGCTTATAAACATATTTTTCTGTCTTCCAAAATCAATATCGTTGTCGAAGTTTTGTTGCGCGGGGCAACATTCTTTTCGGAAATTGTTTCTCGGCGCATCCCTTTTAATAATCAAGGTAAAGCTGCCGAGCTTAATGCCGTGTGGGGGACCCTTTTTTATACAAATTAAGAGGAATTTCGGCACGATATTAGAATCTACAGTTTTCGAGATGACTAACAGAGAAAAATGCTGGTCGAGCACCAGTGACATTCCAAAAGAGAAATAATTTTAGAGAAAAGATTAGGCGGTTTAAACATCTTGGATCGGGTAAAAATGAAAGTTTCGAAAATTTTCCATTTTTCGAAGTGTTCTACAAAACTTGCGAAATGAAGGATATTTAGCGATTTTAAAAGGGCGAGACCTGAAAATAGCAAAAACTGAAAAGGGCGAAACCTAAAGAGGGTTTCGTTTTCGATGAGCCAAATGTATTTATGGCCGTTTTTCAAAAATCGCCAAAAAACGGTCTTAAATAAATTATATTTACTGACAATGATTGCCTTTTCCGTTTTGCCCTTTCAAGTTTCGGTTGTATTCGTCCTTTTTCTTTTTCGCCAAAATCAAGTTTTGCCGTTTTTATGGTGTATAACTCTGAGGTGAGGAATGGATTCGATCCGAGTACATGGAAATGTCTCGTCCTTCGATTAAGCTCGACGCTGATAATCCCGGCTCTGACGTTGCTGCAGAAACCGCTGCGGCTCTGGCGGCGGCGGCAATCTTATTCTCCGATGAGGACAGTGAATATGCCGAGGAGTTGCTTACGCATGCGATCGTCTTGTTGGAATTCGCCCAAACGTACCGGGGCGAGTATGACGAGTCGATACCGTCCGCAAAGAGTTTTTATCGATCACTCAGTTATGGCGATGAATTAGCTTGGGCAGCTCTGTGGCTTTATTACGTAACTGATGATAATCAGTATTTACAGTATGCCGATGATATTATTGCGGAATTTGGTCTGGATGATACAAGCGTAACTCCAACAGGTATGTTTTTATGTTTAAATAAATTCTAACTCATCTTATCTTCATTGATAAACAGGGCTCGGCAACAGCCAGCTGGACAAGCTGGCTGGGCAGTTCGACAGGCAAGCTCATGTTTTTTAGACTCGAGAGGCCAGCACAGGACAGCTCGTTTGTTAACCCGAGAGGCCAGCACAGGACAGCGCGTTTTTATTTTGAAGAATGCTGAGCCCTGTTGATAAACATAAAATAAAATATGTAAATGATATTTTGTATGACACTTTTTTCGAAACCACTTTTATTAGGCGGCACCATATAAAATTGCCAAACAAGAAAAACTACATTTAGCAAATTATAAAAAAGTAGTCTTTTATGATTTCGAATTTTTTTACACGCATTAAAGCAATCTTTACGAATGTCATTATCTGACTTTCATTCTCGGTTTTTCCGTGAGTCCAGTAACTTAATTATCCGTTACTTGATTATATTTTAAGAATTTTCCTACGATGATAAAACCGTCGCCGTTAACTTTCTTCATGCTTTACTAACAAAAAATCAAAATGATCCCGGCGTCCAGATTGTCACCGATTTTTGCGATGGATTCGTTTCACGCTACAATCAAGACGGCTACCTGTACTTGACCGATTGGCACAATTTTGGCTCAACCAATGGCGTTGCTTGGATTTGCCTCTTTGCCGCCGACAAAATTGTGACTGGACAGACCGAACAGGATTATTTGCAGTTTGCAGTTGACCAAGTAAATGACGTCCTCGGAAAGGGCGAACGCTCATACATGGTCGGGTACGGATTTAATCCGCCAAAGCGACCACACCATCGCGACTCCTCGTGTCCAATCAAGGGCGACTGTGGATGGGGCGTTTTTGGAGATAAGTATACGGCAAACGAGTATGTCTTGGAGGGTGCAATTGTAGGTGGTCCAGGCAGGGTTCGAATTAAGACACAATTTTTGTCTAAGACGAAAAATAATAGAAATGTTACTATGTTAGAAATCGAAACTATGATACATTTATTAGTCAGGAGTTTTACCAGTCGTATCCACTATTAGCGATACATGATAATTTTATATTGTCTAAACTATATTGTCTAACTGTCTAAATTTAACACATTGCATATACCGGGGTCTGGTTATAAGGTCACAAGGCGTGATCGTTATAATGTCAAGTTTTTTTTGCCCTAATGTCGACATAATTTTTCTGAGAAGCATATTTTTTGGGAAAAATCATGTCTTTTAACGCTTTTTGTTGGATGAAAACTCCCCGCTAGCATATTTCTCCTCTAAATCATAACTTTTTACACTTTTTTTCTAAATCATATCTGTTTCAACATTTTTGCCAAACATTCTATTTCAAAAAAAAAATGGTTATAAGGTCAAGTCAGTTTTTTAGAGTGCATTAAGGCAAAGTTAGTTTTTTTTGTGTTTGACTTTATAACCAGACCCATTTCCAATTGATATAATTATGACATGCAATTAGAAAAAATGGTCATATGTTTCCAGTGTTATTTTAAATTCAAGTTTTTGAGACACATACAAATAAATAATGCCAAATATCGAACCTTGTGTCCAGGAACCGATGGTTTTTATGAAGATAACCGTGCGGATTATACCCGAAATGAACCGTCTCTAGTGGCAAATGCGTTCTTCCAGGCGACCGTTTCCGGCATTCGTCAACGGGAATTATTCCAGGAGTATCCAGGCGGGTACAGCTTACCCAACGAAGATTATAGTTATATTTTCGATGAGTGGCCATTCCCGGATGGGACCAATGTTGTCGATTATTGTAACACAAAAACGTGCAAAAATAATGGAGATTGTTACAATGATTATACGAATTTTACGTATGTCTGTGAGTGTGAAGACGGCTACTTTGGATCAACTTGTGACACAATCATTGAACCCGTTGTACAGTTTGTGCGAAAATGGGGACATGGAGGAGAATTCCGTGTTAAGTTTAGGGTGAACAAAAAAGTTTCGTAACGTTTAAACAGGTTAAAAGTTTTTTTACGGTTAAAAAGGTAGAAATGTATGTTTAGGGGGGGGTGGGGTCTCATGTTTGGAGACACCCAATTTAGGGCAGTTTTACGAAGAACATTCAAATTAAAGGACGCAATTTGTCGAAAAATGATTCAAAAGTTTTAATTGAGAGACAAATTTTAAATTAAGGACAAACAAGGACTTTGCTCGAAATTTCAAAACCGTCCTTTATATGATATCCCCTGTACAGGTTTTTGATACGATTCCACTCGGTTTTGAAAAAGCGGGCATTAGTTAAGTTAATANCGACCGTTTCCGGCATTCGTCAACGGGAATTATTCCAGGAGTATCCAGGCGGGTACAGCTTACCCAACGAAGATTATAGTTATATTTTCGATGAGTGGCCATTCCCGGATGGGACCAATGTTGTCGATTATTGTAACACAAAAACGTGCAAAAATAATGGAGATTGTTATAATGATTATACTAATTTTACGTATGTCTGTGAGTGTGAAGACGGCTACTTTGGATCAACTTGTGACACAATCATTGAACCCGTTGTACAGTTTGTGCGAAAATGGGGACATGGAGGAGAATTCCGTGTTAAGTTTAGGGTGAACAATAAAGTTTCGTAACGTTTAAACAGGTTAAAAGTTTTTTTACGGTTAAAAAGGTTTTTAAGGTAGAAATGTATGTTTAGGGGGGTCTCATGTTTGAAGACACCCAATTTAGGGCAGTTTTACAAAGAACATTCAAATTAAGGGACGCAATTTGTCGAAAAATGATTCAAAAATTTTAAATTGGGCGACAAAGTTTAAATTATGGGACAAACAAGGACTTTGGTCGAAATTTCAAAACCGTCCCTTTGTATGATATCCCCTGTACGCAGGTTTTTGATAGATTCCACTCGGTTCTGAAAAAGTGGGGATTAGTTAAGTTAATAAAACTTTTTTAAGGAAAATGGCCCTTATTTTACTACTGGTGTGGGTCGCCAGTCTGTAACCGAGCTCGAAATTTGCTCGGTGTCACGATTTTTTTATTGGTTTTCATTTTGTTCATCCTTTCACAGCTTCCATCTGAACGTCCAATTGGCGCTTGGCAAGTCTTATTGAATTTTCCGGAGGGTTGTGCTCTCGAAACCATGGATATTTGGCATGCGTGTTTTGACCCGTATGCATCAAGTATGGGAAATGGCTCGTTTTATATTTACCAAGTTGGGTGGCATCAGGGCCACGAAGAAATTGGCGTCGTTTTTCAATCACCACAAGAATATAATCAGTATAATTTTTGGGAGAGCTCAGCCAATTGCTTCGCCGAATCTGAGTACAGTTTAACGCTGATATCCAGAGGTTCACATCAGGCTAGTGTTCGAAAAGCCGGAAACAAATATTAGTTTACCATTTTGTAGATAAATAATGCTCGTTAATATTGATGTGATCAATTGTACTTTTTAGATGCCCTCTATCCAAATTAACCTAAAAAAACTGATAAAACTGCATTAAAAATTATTTCAATGCTAAGTGTTTCCGTCCACATTTTAAACACTTTAAAAGTCTGATAACGTCGAAGGTATGACTTTGCTGTGGTCAACTGACCCCGACCGGTGTCCCGGGGAATTACCGTGGGACCCACCAGAGGGCGATCCTGACTTTCCCGATTCGCTCATTTTGGGCGGGGAAGAGGCGATTGATCAGGCGTTCCTCGACTTAATGGTTAACAATTATGAAGGCACTGGGCGTACAACGGATGGACTGGAAGTGGAGTGGGTGGCTCCGGGAGAATCGGCCGCGTGGATGAGAATTTGGCTACCACTGGAAACGCCACAGGATGAATTATGGCAGTTGCGGATGAACTTCCCAGCTGACTGTGAGCCACTTACAATTATTGGATACCAAACTTGTATTAATACTGCATATAGCTTGGGTGATCAAACCGAAATTTTAAATGGCATACAGTCCCTGATGCTTCGTGATTCGTTTTTTGTATAATAAATTTAAATTTTATGTAACTCAAATTTCATTTTTGAATAGATAAAATCAAATATATAATATTTTTAAAATGACCATAAAGTACTTAAAATCATGAAATAGCGCGAGGCGCTTCAAGAAAAAAAAGAAGAAAAGACGCGCGAGCGAAAAAATGTGGCAAGAACAAGTAGACCCCGCAAAAGTCATAACTATTTGGGGTTACAACACTAAACTTGACTGGATACCGGAATGCGCTTAATAAAGGTCAGTGTGCTCAATAAGGGTGGTTTTGGAAAATAAGTCACAAATCATTTGTGCAAAATGAGGGTCTGTTGTACTGTTTTTTGAAACCTGGCCGTTATTAGGCGACGCCGCTCTGTAGAAAAAATTTCCTTCTTATTTTATTTTATTTTCACTTTGAGAAGCTTTGCTCACCCAAAATCTAGCGAATTGACGACTAATGTCAATGAAAACTCTCGTTACTTTTTCCAACCGGACAGTATACCTGAACCGGTGAATGATTATCAAGAAGAGCAGACATTTGAGCAAGCCACTTATTCGACACTATTTTTGTACCAAAACGGGACCGATTTGCAAATGGACTTCATTGGCCTACGCATCAAATTTGCTGATCCGAATAATGCCGATGCGTGTTTGGACGCGAACGCATATGTGTTCGAGATGTTGGTTTGGAATGACCCTCAACTGGCGCAGAATTTGACCTCGGTCTGCGAGACGATGTTTCCCGACCAGGAGACGCAATTGGAGATGTTGGGAGAGACGGCCGGGATTATTGTTCCGGTCAGTCCATCCCCTTCAATGGAATTCGTACCAGGTCCATTATCATGGACACAGGCAGGGCTCCCCAACTGAAACTTAAAAAAAGGCTTCGTTTTTTAACTCTCAGGGGGAAGGAGTTTTTGGGAACCCGTAGGGGGAAGTTGCGTGTAAATAAACACGCAGTTGAAAATCACAATAAACCATCTCTAGAATTACCTGAAAAGCTATACAGAAGCATAACAAATCATTTGCAATGCATATAAACAAAAAACTGTTCTCTCATATCTAATATCCAGAGTCTATGGAATTAATTTGATGCTCTTCATCATGTCAAAATGCTCTCATTTAAGTCTTATTTATGTTTTTTGTCATTATTANTCAGTCCATCCCCTTCAATGGAATTCGTACCAGGTCCATTATCATGGACACAGGCAGGGCTCCCCAACTGAAACCTAAAAAAAGGCTTCGTTTTTTAACTCATTTCGATAAATTTTGATAAATTTATTGCACCTTTGAAATGGTTTGACAATTTTTCCAATTATTTTAGGCGTTAATGAATTCATCGGCCAAGTATTTTTATCCCAATTTTAGTTTCAGTTTGGGTAACCCGGTGTACAGGGTGCAAACGGACACTTCTTTTTACCAAATCCAAAACCATTCACGCCATTTGGACTGCGAGTTCAAGTGCCAGCTGGATGTAATATTCAGCGTATTAACTTTTGGCATGCGTGTGTTGTGATGCAGAATTCGGATATAAACGCCGGTCTGTTTGAATTGGAACAGATTGGGTGGCAACAAGAGCACGGTTATATCGGATTCAGTGTCGATTTTCAACCAGCGCAATACCAGTCATCAGGAAAAGGTTGGAAAGTTCTTCTAAACAAATAGTACCGGGGAGATTTTAGTTTGTTGTTTATGTTTTCACGCTCAATTATTTAAACCTTTGGTTTCATTTTTGGTTTCATTTTTGATAGCATATTTTTTCACCTTGAAACATGAAGCATACATTTTTATATTTCTGTCGGTCCAAAATTGAAAAACTAATTTTGCCAAATTGTAGAGCTCGAAGAGTTACCAGAAAAATGTGTTAAAATCGTCATTTTAAAATGTCTGTAGCGGACGCTAGATTTTTTTTTTTGAATTTTGAGCCAATTTTTTATACCTCAGAAAATGTTGTCTTTTTTGTACTTTACCTTATAACCACTGCCAGTTGAATATCAAATGAACAAGCATAACCCTTTATTTTGTAAATTGTGGTAATTTTTCACGAACCAATTTTTTAAACCTTGAGTCAGGAATACCAGACGCATGCAAAGATGCAACACAGTACCAGCTTCAAATTGATGACCGCACATTAGATCCGAACCTCGGAATTTCTTTTAATGGATTCTACAATGCCTATCCCGACACCTGCCGCCAGTCACTGGGCGAGGCCTTAGAGTATTCACCCTATGAGGTTCAACTTCAAGACGGCATGACGAATGAAAATGGCTATGGCCGAGCTCAGGGAGCCATCAGTCTTCAACGAACCGATTTTGGCGATAATACATACGAGGTCGCCAATGACGTCGGACGACCAATGTTTCATGCGCAAAACGGGGTTACCGACCGCGTTTTATCAAATAACGACCGAATTCAAATGTCAAACTGGGCTCGAAAATTTGACCAGGAGGCCAAGGCCGAGCGATTCCGACAGGAACAAATTCAAGCAGCAAAAGCCGCCTTACAAGGAAATCAATCTCCGGCGCAAAACAATTTTCAGTCGAGGAATAATTTCAGCCCTGGTGGCGGCAATATGGCGTCAATTGGATCCGGGTCATTTAGGTTCACGGTTGTAAACGTTTATTACATCTCTTACTTCAAAAACTATAAATGAGAGTCCAAATCAGGTTTGGATGTGTACGTAGGGATACAAATCCGAATAAAAATTATCTAAACACAGCTTGTTCTTTAACCCATACAAGCTAATAAAAAATTGCAAACAGATTTGAGACATATATTGTGAGTCACAATTTGTGACTGCAGTTTATCTCTCGCGGTGATATCAAAATAATTTAAAACGAAAACTGCTTAACCGGGTAAAGTTAAAGCGCGGTCACACGGTAAAATTAAACCCAGCACGAATTATAAATAAAAGTTCGCAACTTTTTGATATAAATTACAACCCGATTTAGTCCGGGAGCAGCCGATCCATACAGTTTACCCTCAAATTCGATTCCAGTAGACTTTGAGCAGACGGTAATGGATTCAACATCGGCGGAACTTTACTGGCGGCATCCTTCGGGAAAACATGATAAGTACAAGATTAGCTACACGCAAGTGCCAGATCCAAACAATCCGATTCAACTTAAAACGGCAATGAAAGCACAAATTGAGTATGTTTCAGGAAGTATGACAAAATTCCAAATGGACGATTTAATACCGGGTACACGTTACGAGGCAGAAATTTTCTCCGTTGTTGGGAAGAAAGAATCACACCCACAGCGGTTGCTCTTTGCCACCATTCCCGAAGATCCGCTTGATGTCGAGGCGCACGTCATTTCCGCCAATAAGGTTTCTATTTAGAGTATCATTGTACAGTATCAAAGTACAGCAGGCCTCGCTTTTTTTCTTTGCTTACCCGTTAAATGGAAACCAAGAAGGTGGCGATTTGGGAAACAACCCTTAGCGCCTCTTCGATTTTGTTAAAACGGCTTAGGTTGTACATACGGTAAATTATCACGTTTTCTACACAAGTAAAACTATTAATCTAGGTGAAAATATCGTGGCGGCATAATCTTGGCAACCGTGAAAACTACCGAATTTCGTACTTTCCGGGCGCGCCTAATGGCAATCCGCAGTCGCCGGCGATGATTAGCGGCCTTGAGAATGAGGTCGTTATTGCCGGTCTTGACGGAAACACCGATTATATCTTTGTTGTATCCGCTGAGAGCTATAAGCAGGGTGGCATTTTTTCCATGATTCCAATTTCCTAAGCCGAGTTTTATGAAACCAGATCAAGATATTATACGAGATTTTGAAAATCTTCCTAAATATTTTGAAAAACATTGTGAAAACATAAAAAGATATTAGTAAATTTTCCGATGTTTTTCAAACTATTACAGTCCTTCACCATTTATCGGACGCTCATTTATCTGACGCTTACTCATTTATCGGACGCTTTTTTGGCCAAAATGGGGTCATTATAATAAAAAATGACCTCTTTTGTGACGATGCTCATTTATCGGACGCTATTTTCGAGAACCGAAACCGTCCGATAAATGGTTAAGGACTG
>SCLG01000128.1:330241-342682 GCA_004367875.1 Oikopleura albicans
AAACTATTACAGTCCTTCACCATTTATCGGACGCTCATTTATCTGACGCTTACTCATTTATCGGACGCTTTTTTGGCCAAAATGGGGTCATTATAATAAAAAATGACCTCTTTTGTGACGATGCTCATTTATCGGACGCTATTTTCGAGAACCGAAACCGTCCGATAAATGGTTAAGGACTGTACCACGTTTGATCGTCACGATTGGAATCGGTCTTTTTGGGCGAAAGGGTAATCCGCCGAAATTTCCCCTTCTGAGCAGTATAGTTGGCCAGAAGTTGAAAATTGTCGGCGGATTACCCGTTCGCCAAAAAGAAAAAAAGACCGATTCAAATGGTACCATTTTTAATCATTCTGATGATTTGCCACCCTAACTATTAGATACACTCAGATGGTATGTACGCACAAGCATCGACCGGCACTGATTGGTGTATGTTGAAGGGTACCGTCTGCGGTACCAATGGTGAATGCGTTAACTATGCCAATTTCGGCCGATGTGAGTGCTCGGATGGGTACACTGGTGATGGGTTTACATGTAGTGATGTGAATGAGTGCCTCAATGGAAAGTCAAAATGTGATCCTAATGCTGTCTGTCAAAATACGATTGGCAGTCACACATGTACGTGTCCCTCCGGTTTTCATGATCATACCGGAGAAGGAGGGGATTTTAAATTATTACTCTCTATTTTTTTTCGTTTTGCTACCATAATTTCACGAAAACACGGGATAGGCCAATGTTTTCAATTTTGTAGACAACAATTATACCGGCGTTTTGTTGTCGGAGAGTTATAGAAAAATATTTGATCCTTTTGGCAGGAACTGACTGTCGTGATATCAACGAATGTGAAACACTGCGACCTCGGTGTCACACTCAAGGCCACTGTGTCAACTACCCGGGAACATACGCTTGTCAATGCAAACCCGGTTATTTTGGCGATGGAACGTCTTACTGCAACGGTTTGAATCCAAATAGTCATTTTTGTTTTAATTTTTTTTCAAAAGTTTTATAAAAGAAAAACTCAAATGACTATTATTATCATTTATTATTGCATATCAATTTTTTATCATGCAGGTTGCAGGAAATCTTTGATCTTTTTTATTATTATTACCGCTTAAAATCACACAGAACATGCACACGAGAGAACGTGGCGAAATCAATACGCCGCATTGCAAGATCGCGGCAATCTTGGCGAGAATTACGCGTATCACGCCAGTGAGTAAATTGTCATGTAATTAAAACATTTGAAATATCAGCTTTCTTTTTGTGAACAAAAGCTAGGCTGTTCACATCTAAAAACCGATTTTGAAAACTCGAGATTTTGACAGTTCTCGTAGTTTTGACCGAAGAAAAAAGTGGACACAAATCGGGATTTTCACATTGCTCCTTTATTGTTCGATTTCCCGTTCTCCTTCATATTTGTTTTTCATAAAAGGACGTTAGGGGTGTCCATGCTATCCCAACATTGTATATTTTTTGACGTGAACAGCCTAACAAAAGACCCTCATCCCATTCAACAAAAGCCAGAGGTTAATCCCGATGTGGATCTGAAGGTGGCCAATGCTCCAATTCGGGGCAAAATCATGACGTCACTGGATCCAGAGAAAAATCGAAAACCAAAAATGCTGCCACCGGAGTTCCGGCCCACATCAAAAATGCCAAAATTGTCAATCAAAGGCACCGGTTCTCTTTGGCAGAAAATATTTAAGACGAGTTTTTTCATAAAAGACCACCTAACCAGTTCTAGTCACAATTGCTTTGCTCAAAAGTGTTATTAAATTTTGTTAAGATAATGGGGTACGGCCTATAATAAGATAATTTGGTAATATAACTATTTAGGGTTTTCTAATACTAACTTCATTTTACCAGTTTGTAGATTTTTCAAAATGAATCGGCAAAAAGATGTCATACGAATGCGCGAGCGTTTAAAGGAGCTGGCAGAAGGCGGCAAAACATTTTCCGTGCGGGACATTTTAACGATTCGAAATGAATTATTGCAAGGTGAGAAAACGAGTCCTTCATTGAGCCACGAGCCGCAGCAAACCGGTGGCTTGATGGATTCACGAACATTCTTGATGGACCGAATGAAAAGTATGAGGGGAAAAGGGAATGATAATTTGCCAACCACTACACCTGCGCCCACCGAACTAACAATGGGGATTTTGGATGCTCGTGCGTTATTAATGCAACGTATGAAAAGTCGTACCAACAATCCTACAACAATAACAACAACAAAAACTACTAGATCTACAACAACAACAACTACTACTACCAGGGTCACCCGTGATTACTCATACGTATTACGTTTTGAAAGTGGACGGCGCCAATCACGCTGGAAACACCCAGTAAAGCGTGTAACAACAAAACTGGCGACAACAACAACGACATCCACCTCGACAACAAGTACAACAACTAGCACAACAACAACGACAACAACAACAATAGCCACAACGACCATCAGCGCAAAAGAATTATTTTTATCCAAAGTTCGAGAACGCTATTTTTCGACAACGCCCATTACTCCAACCCAACAGTTCAAAAATCGATTTCCATTTAAAATTTTACAACCGACAACCGCTATGCTGACAACAACAACTATTGGAACGACAACATTGGGTGAGATGATGGATGCGCGCGCGGCATTCATGGCGCGATTGAAAGCTCAACGCGAACAATCTAACTCTTGGGAGGAAAGTACTCAACAACCAACAACAACAATTGCCATGGAAGATGAAATGCAATCGCGATTGTTCATGATGAGCGGATATTATGATAGTGAAGATAATGTTGGCGGTGCGGCGCTTGCCGAAAAGCGTGCGTTTATGGAGCGGTTGCGGGCGCGAACGGCATATCCGACAACTGTACCACCGACGACGACAACAATAACAACAACTACCGAGTTTCGGCGGCAATCATTGTACAATGCTCAACAAGCGATGCTGGCGCAGCTTCGCCGACGNCGCGAACAATCTAACTCTTGGGAGGAGAGTACTCAACAACCAACAACAACAATTGCGATGGAAGATGAAATGCAATCGCGATTGTTCATGATGAGCGGATATTATGATAGTGAAAATAATGTTGGCGGTGCGGCGCTTGCCGAAAAGCGTGCGTTTATGGAGCGGTTGCGGGCGCGAACGGCATATCCGACAACTGTACCACCGACGACGACAACAATAACAACAACTACCGAGTTTCGGCGGCAATCATTGTACAATGCTCAACAAGCGATGCTGGCGCAGCTTCGCCGACGGCGTCCGAAACCGAAACGGTCAAAATGGGCACAATCGCGAACAACATCTACGTCAACTACGACTACCTCAACTTCAACTACTACCACTACTACAACCACCTCTACAACCAGTACTACAACCACTACTACAACCACTACCACAACTACTACTACAACCACTACTACAACTACTACTACAACCACGACTACAGCCACTACTACAACCACGACTACAACTACTTCTACAACTACTACGACAACAACTACAACTATCACGTCAACTATCACATTTACAACCAGCACTACTTCCTCAACAACTTCGACAATTGGGGCAGTGTTATCTGCTCGTGAAGCTTTTCTGGCTAGATTACAACAACAGCGAATGCGCGAGAAACCTAATCTTGCAACTACAATAACAACTACTGCGGTGAATCGAGTTTTCACATCACCAGCAACTATGAAAAGTCCGACAGCACGACCAACTGTACGTGCCTTCCGAAAAACCTTTCCAACTTTTTCGACCATTGTCGCCGCCAACGATGAAGAGGACCCGATGATCAAAAATCTAATTTGTAAGTTAATTTGTTTATGAATTTCTTTGAAGTTTGAAAAGGCGAAATGAATTATTGTATTACAAATTTGAAAAAAACACAAATCTGTACGCAACTCCTGTCTGAGAAAATTTTATGGATTTACGAAAATATTGGAATTGATCTAGTAACAGAAAACAAAAATAAGCCAAAACCACCAATTTGTTTTTCGAAAAAAAGGGGTTTTGCCAGTCGACGTAAAAATAAAAAGTGGATTGTAGTGGGCTTATCCAGTTTTGGCTCAAGTTCACCCTGTCAAGTGATAAATTTGATTTAGAACGAAAACGGCGTTTTTATTTCAAACCATAGAAATTTGAAAACCGACTCGCCTTCTTCTCCGTAAAAATTCATTGCAGCAAAGTTATAAAGGCTTTTAACTCTTCCAATTGCGATGTAACATAAAATGACGTCAAATTATTAGATTATTTACATGGACTAACATGTATGCGAAATAATACGTATAGTATATTTTCCGTAACGCAAATAGAGGTACTACAGTATCACTAAAATGTTATTTCCAATTTTACCTTCCAAAAAACAATTGGGCGAAAACATGTTGATTTTGGTGTGCGAAATTTCTCAGTATTACACAACAGAAACATACGAAGTAAAATCGTAAATACCATCACTCATACGCATGTTATACATGACACTTAGCTGGACCGCCAACTAGAGTACTTCTTGTTATAATATTATTTGTAGTTAGTAAAAAAAAAATGTACATCATATTAATTGACAGTTTTTTCAGACAAATTAGCTGCAAATTGAGTATCATTTGCGTTTTGACACTAAATTCGAGTTTTTATGGCATGTTTTTGACCACTATCTAACAGATGGTGTGTGACTACATCGTGTTGAAAAACGTAGTTAATGACCGCATAAAAGTACGACGTTCACCTGAGTTATGAATATGTATTTTGCAGCTTATTAAAATGGGTTATAAAATAAGTTATTTCAAATAACGCAATTTCTTACCAATCAAAAAAATAATAATAATAACGAAATTATAATTTCTTGTTATTTAGGATTTTATTATTAATTTCATCGTAATTAATTTCAAATCGTAATGAGAATCTCAACTGGTTAACATTCATGAAAAACTGCCGTTATAATAATCAATTTGCTCTTGGATGTGCTGATTTGGGCGAATGCTGAGAATTGGGAAAGAGGCGAAATTTAAAAACGGCGTAACCTGAAATCGGCGAAAAATCAGTAAAATGTGCTTTCCCATAAACAATCTATTGAAATACATTTTTCATTGAAAATGAAACTTTTCAGATTTTTCGCCATTTTCAGGTGTCACCGTTTTCTGGTTTTGCCGTTTTCAAATTTCGCTATTTTTGTATGTCCCGAAATTAGACTGTGCCCTTATAGACGGGTATGGACGATTTCCATGATATAAATTTTGAACATATTGTTTTTTTCTATAATTTAGAAATAGATTTTTTACACAGGGTGCGCCGTTATGTTTCGCGCCGTTATGTTTCACTTTTTCCCGAGCGTGCTGTTATGTTTCACTTTTTTGAGAAAATATTTTCCCCTAATACATATCTGTATATGTTAAGCCCTACGCCATTATGTTTCACTTTTTCCCGCGCGGGCCAGTATGATAATCAATCAGACGGTAAAAAACGGTTTCGGGATAACTTTTAGGAATTTCGTCCTACGGGTTAATATTTTTCAGGACTCATAATTTCGACATTGTTAGCTACCAACATTTTATAAATATATTGATATTATATCATAATTTACATGATCGAAACGAGAAATAAAATGTTAACATATGCATTCAAAGAAACAAAGAGCAATAAAATGATTAACAATGACGCCTCATGTTTCCATGTCAGGATGGCCGAGCGGTCTAAGGCGCCAGACTCAAGCTATAGCTTACGCTGAACCAGCGGATCGAGTGTTCTGGTCTCCAATTGGAGGCGTGGGTTCGAATCCCACTTCTGACAAACTTTTTTTTCGACAACATTTGAATGGTTCAATTTTAACCGATAAGTGTTAGACTTATTGTACGGTTAAATGCGCACCCTGTATAGATTTGATTTCTGTGTAAAATTAAACTGGATGTTCAGTTAACCACTACCCTCTTAACCGCATACGCACGGCGAAGTTACTTTTTATATTACTTTTTGTCTTGAGGGAAGTTTTAGACATATGCGTCAAAGGGTTAAGGTTAGTCGTTTAACCCTTAAGCGACTAGATAACCATACCGAATTTTTGGACATCATTTTTACGTCAATTACAGCGTTCGAAAACAATATTTTTTACACACGTTCTCCTCGACAAATCGAAAAAAAAGTCTGTCTCAATATTTTCATTGCTCGCGGTTTTGGGCTCGTTTATCAAAAAATATTTTTAGGCAAAATTTAAAGTTTTAAATTGTCAGAAAAGAATGGCGGATTGTTCATGTATATACTTGACTTTATCAATATTTGCACGCTAAACAAATACGGCATTAATGACGTTAGCCATTGAAGTAACCCCTTGGTAACATAAATGCAGTTTCATGCCTTAGCTTTAGTCCAAAACATGATTACGTATTTCCTGTTCATTTCCGACTACCTAATAACCACTTTATACGTGGAAAAGAGGCTGTTTTAGGTTAAAATGTGTGTGTTTTAAAATGTAATTAAATTAAACGTTGATTTCGCCAGAACTTTTTCATGGACGCAGTTTTACTTATTATTTTTTTTAATCTAAATATTATTAATCGATGCGTTCATTAATTGATCCGATTCAATATGTACAAACTTCAATTTAGATAATGTCTAAATAAAGTATGAAAAGTGTCTAAAATACACCCCCTGCGCTGTTATCTTGTCACCCGTTATCTTGCGGATTTTTTTCATGCGATAGTTGCAAGATAACAGCGCAGGGGGTGTACCTCGTTCCTCATGAAAGTTCAGCATATCAGTCTACAGTCCTTCCAATACGGGCGTGTTTGAATCTCGAAAATAGCGTCCGTATTGGGGTGAATTGACATAAAGTGTCCATTTTTGACTGTTTTAGCAACATTTTTTTTGACAAAAAAGCGTCCGTATTGGAACAAAGCGTCTTTCTTAAGAGTATTGAGTCAATACTATTGACCATATATGATATACCGGTTCAGTCTCATTAAAATCGGCTGCGCGTTTCTAGTATACCGTGACGGCATATTTTAAAATGATATTGGCCAATAGGACCACCCCATTGCAATAAAAAAGAAGAAAATTGCTTTATTCTAGAAACGCTCAGCCGATTTTCATGAGACTAAACCTGTAAAGTTGATATGATAAAACCAGAATTGTACGTTGTGCAAATTCAGCCGGACGGAATAAGAATTTATGTTTAATACATAAAATTTATGTTTTCTGGTGGAAATGAACCCAGTTGATCACTAATTTTTGTCAGACCATATCGAAAAAAAATACTCATTATTATACGTACTTTCAAGAAGCGCGACATTTGAATATATTTAAAAATAATATATTTCAAAGCCGATATTCAACGCGATTATTTAAACAGAATTATTCCGTCAAATTAGCTTTAAAAATACGATTCATATTCTTCAAAACCCTGATTTAAACCAAGGATAAGCTCATTGTCTCTCTCAAAAAGAAAAAAATGCGCGTCGAATCAGCGAAGTTCATTTATTTTGACGAGCTAATGATCCATTATTTTCAGTACAAATCAATCTACGATATATAGTTAAATGACGTTAGTTTCAGAAAAAAAATAATCTGTATGAAAGCAAAATTTTCGAAGGTCGGATAAATTGACAGCTATAAATGTAGCGATGCGTTGTTGCCTCATTATGGCCACGATTTTGAGAGAATATTGCTAAATCTACGACGAATAAATTATATGGGATTAATTTAACTCCCAGGGGGACAAATGTGCAAATTTGCACAAAACACCCTAAATCGACCGAAAATGCTAGTAAACCGGGCTTTATCGAAAATCGCCCAAACACGGGTCTAGTCAAATGTTACGAGAAAAAATTGAAAACGGAAAACTTCCAACTTATTATGGCCGGAAGGACGTTTTGTTTGAATTTACGTATTTGTCAGCCTTATATGCCACTTGGGACCCGTCGGAGTTAATATTTGTCGCGTTGTAATTTTTGATCACGATTTATTCATAACATTGTCACGATTATGATAATCTCAACGGAAGGAGTTATATTACCTACAGTCCCGACCTTTCAATTGTGCACCCTCCAATTGTGCACGACTGCCTAATTGTGCACGATAAAGGAATCAATTTTGTGTATATTTATGACTCAAAATCGGCCTAAAAAACTAGTAGTTAACTTGATAATGGCAATTTTACCACATTTGGCATGACTCTCCAATTGTGCACGACTGCCAAATTGTGCACGTTTTTCGGAAATGGAAGTTGCACAATTGGAAGGTCGGGACTGTATATATACTTATTATTCATTTAGTAGATACTATTTTATCTGGCTTAACCCGTTAAGATCGTAAAGTGGGAGTTCGCAAGATTTCGGATCTATTAATTTCATTAAAAACGAAATTTTCATTTGAATTCATAATCGCCTGTACTGAAAGTGATACGGCGGACTTATCTTTGGCCTTTATTTAAAACCCCAATTTTAAGTCAATCCTATTTTGCATGAAATTTAACATGTTGGAGCCAATTGACAACATCAAGTTGCCGTCAAACAAACCTCTAATCATTTTTGATTGAATCTTGAGCCGCGTTCAAACTATAAAACGGCTGAAAATGAGTATAACTTAAGGACCGTACATACCCAATTTCACAAAAGCTCCGAGTAAATATAAAATATGGCTTGGAAATTTGGCCAATACAAAAATTGATAAAAGGGCCTCATAAAAGGGTATTGCTTCCCTTTTGGCTTCCTTTTTTGCCTTTTTGGCTTAACATTAGGGGACCTTAAAAGTTATTCATGGTTTTGTGTAATGTTTCATCATTTTCTTTTGCCTACACAATTATAACGCAACTCATTATCTTGCAAAAACAAAATATTTCCTCAACTACGCCTACGCACCACGCAGTTATTTAACAAAATTGAAGATGACTGCTCATAGTGATTTATTTTGATCCTTTTTTGCTCTCGAAAAAACGAACTTATTGGCCAGTGTGGATTGTTTTTCAACGCTCACTTTTATTTGTCACCTTTCTCGAATGGCGTTATTATTTTAGTTTTTTTAGTTGTATAATAGTAGTATTGTGAAGTAGGTCAAAATATAGTCTTGCGTTCTATGGACTTCCGTTTATTTTCCAAAGATAGGCGTAGATATATCCGTACCACGAACTATTTGTCTACTTCAACCAAACTCCGTCTGTTTATTTTACTTATTTGTTGAGCTGAGCCGCAGCATAGTGGTTAAGCTTTATACATTTTCCTCCCTGGCGTTCGTCTTATTATAGTGTTCATAACGTTGTGTTTCCGGTTATCTTCGGCATTGGTAATTGACTGGTTTGGCATTAGTTTGAAAATCACATTTCAATTTCATACATACGTTTCCGTTTCAAGGCCATCCTGGTAGATTACTACCAACGTAAGGTCTTTGTTTAACTCTAAGGGGAAGGAGTTTTTGGGAACCCGTTGGGGGAAAATGCGCGTAAATAAACACGCACTTAAAAAATTCACAATAATTCGCAATAATTCAAAAAAACTGGTAAAGCCAAGTTGTAGAGCTCGTCAAACTACGTCGATCTGACTATTCAGAAATTGATTTGGGCCACCAGGGCCCCTAGAGAGTTGTAAAATCTCCAACCTACGCAAAAACACNTTGAAGGGGGGTCACCAATACCCGTTTTGCCCTTCGGGGCCTTCATATGCCTTAAATCCACGAAAAAAACCAGTTGCGTGTCTATTTACACGCACTTCCCGCTGTGAGTTAAGAGACGGCACTCAAAGTGAACGAAATATTTTTGAAACAGAAAATATGATTTGATATCACACTTTTTTCGTTTTAACGTCCTAGAGTATAATTTCATAATTAGAGCTTTCCCCCTTATAGTAGGAAACACAAAACTGCAAGTCATAATCGTTAAGGGATGACCAAGCAGTTAAAAGCGACTTATAAATACCTTTCCAGACGTCCTTTACGGTAATTGGTATTTACTACTATATACAAAATCCGCATTTAATGAATAATTTTACGCGGTTTAGCAGATTTGATGGATGTATTTCCCATGTTCTTGAAGGTTGTTAGTTGTAGCTTGTAACCACGTATGGTATATATGTCGGTACAAAAAAAAACGCACGAAACGAAAAAAAACTTTTACAAGGATGCGGTATTTTTGAAATACCGTATTTTTTTTTTGCAATTTGGTGACCCGGGCCACCGCCTTACTCGAGAACGGGCGACATGTGTCTTTTTTATTTATATCAGAGGGGGAAATCAGTCAACATTCTGGTTCAATTTCTCCCGCTCGGTATCAAAAAAAAAACATTTCAAAAAACAACGCCTCTAATTATACCTTATCGCCATAGCTGGCCGGTGTCAAACGCCAATTTTTACATTGGTTTTAAACGAAATTAACAAATAGATATTTCGCCAAATTCATGTAATTGACAAGTTTTGGCGATGATAGCAAACCAAAAAACACCTATTGTTGTTAAATTTGCCGACTATGCAAAATGGTGAGTCGTTTTCAAAGACAAAATTTGGATTCTAAACAATAATAGTAATAAAAATATGTGCTGATCATTTTACGCAATGCCGGGCTCTTATTGGCCTGCCTCTGGCAAAATTTGGAAGATGTCCAATCAGTGGAAACTATCTATTTTCAATAACAAATTGATTTAATGTGATGTTTTTTCATTTATTCCTAAAGAAAATTAGGAGAAAAAACGCGACTCTTTAATTTTTGGTCCATAAATATTTTCATGTCCAATAGGTACTTATTGTCACTTCTCAAAAAATAAATTCATGTTGATGTTGCATAATGTGACTAAGATTTTAAGTTGGCTTCGGAAGTGCCTAATAGTAAGAATCCATTTTTCGTTGCAATTTTGGCATTCCAAAATATTTAGACGCAAAATAATTTATGTCTAAGGGTACTTTTTTTTGCTGACAAAAGTCCATTTCCTACTTGTTGGTTTACATGTTATTCAATGATAAATTAAGAAAAAAAAACATTACAGAAAATCCCCTTGAAACAAATGGCTAAAGGCGTATTTCTCATAACATGTCGAAGCGGCGTTACGTCGTTTGGATTCAAAATATACGATAAATTAAAAAAAATCCCGCTTGCCGTCATTAAAATGAAGTTGCTGAAATCATATTTCGTAAATATCATAAAATTACTCGAGTGCCCTTTTTTTACTAAATGGTGGAAAATGTTACTTTGCTGTACTCGCAAGAGGGAGAGAGAAAAAAAAACGGTTCGATACGCTTTCTAATAAGAGACTTATTAGAAAGCCTATTATAAGACGCCCCGTTGTTTTTGATCATATCAAACGTACAAAAAGGAATTTTTGGGCATAGAAAACTGGACATAACTTTGTTTTGCTCACTTTTTTTCTGATTTGTTTGATTTACGCTGAATAATACAAAAAACACAGTTTTATATTGTTTATGATATACGGTCCTTACTCCCTTAAGAGGCGCTCTCATAAATGTGTTCCAAATTAAGCCCATGAGGGGCGCTGATCTTGTATCGTAAACTCGTCGCGAAGTTTAACTCTTCAACTGGCATTAAAGAGTAAAATCGCAGACTAAAATTGAAATTCAAAATTAAATTGAATTATTGAAATTATTTGACCTTTTAAATTGCAAGCTATAATTTTCTTGATGGAAGCGTTTATGTAAAATGCGCGGTTTAATCATTGGTTTTTTAACCGGTTAATTAGGCTCTATTAGAGCTAGTCCAATCAAAGCTGTATGTCATCGATTTCTGTGTAGGTTACAACCTGCTTTTGACGATTTATTAGTTTACTGAAGAAAAAATGCAAACGAGACCCTTTAAACATGTGTTATATAAAAATTATCGTCAATTAACTCTTCAAAGAATTACAGAGCGATTTTTTGAACCCTTAGGTCGCAAATCAAATTAAAAAACTCTTCATTCAAAAAATCGCCCTACTGGCTTGAAGTTTGACTCCTGAGTTAATCTAAGTACATTATAATCATTTACGAAAAATAAAAAAAAAATGGTCGAAATGGATAAAAATGAGTCAGTTATCAGTAGGAAGTACTGATTTTTCCATACGTCATTCTAGATAATTAACCGGGTTACCAACTCATCCATAAACTATCTTCATTTTCTTTCTGGCAGATGCCAATTGGGCCGGGCCATGACCTTCAGTCTTATCAAACGCCTGAAAAAAAATGCAAAATTGA
This sequence comes from Oikopleura albicans, assembly GCA_004367875.1. NCBI lineage: Eukaryota > Metazoa > Chordata > Appendicularia > Copelata > Oikopleuridae > Oikopleura > Oikopleura albicans. The sequence continues at coordinate 342,388 of SCLG01000128.1, forward strand.
GGGGTCGGGTGTTTTGCGACAGTTATACGTTTTTAAGTAGGGATTCCTAAGTAAAGATCTATGTCTGACGTAATAGCCAGTTCCCTTCAAGACACACATTCTAAATATTAGGAAGCTAGAACACTTCACTCTTATCGATGTCGTTAGGATTGTTGAATATATATAATTGGGCTGAAAAAGGGGCGGCAACGCTCAGCGTTTTTACTTTTCTTGCTCTTCCGTATATGGCCTTCTATGCGATGGAAATAGTTTTCGGAAATTTTAGTTAACATGAAATTTGCATGTTCAAGTATTT
>SCLG01000128.1:344724-372634 GCA_004367875.1 Oikopleura albicans
GATTTCAATTACAGCCCATTTGAAATTATTCATACAGTTCATAAATACTTTTCTTTGTTCGAAAGAAACCATTTTGTGGCGAAAATGGAAAACATATGTTCATTGGTGAAAAAAATGTCCGTTGAACTTTGATACGATTGGCTATGTTTGACTCGGTTTTAGTGGGCTAAAATCACATTTTAAAAGGTTCTCTCCGTGCTGGGCCGGACATTACCAAAATTCTTTGCATAAGCCGCTATCCAAATTTTCCGCCATTAATCCGTGTTCGACAAAATGAAGAAAACATACCTATGCAGATTACATATCGCTTTCGGAATCGACTTTTTTTTTAAATCTTAAGATTTTTTACAAATCCTTTTGGATATTACATTTTGGCCGAGGAGCTCGAAGTTAGAATTGTACTATTTGTGGAAAACAAGTTCTAATTTGAACGAATATTCAGTGACTCTGTACTTCTTCCGCATGCATTTTGTTTATCGATATTTCTAACTAGGCTCACCCACTTTGTTAATTTGGCATATATGGCATACAATTAGAATGTAGGTGTTTGCACCCATTAAAATTGTAGAAAGCTTAATCATTCAAAAATCCAGTTTTAATCTTATTTTGATACTTGAATTATCAGCGAAATTTAGATTACAAGCAGCGCGGTGAGTTGTTTGCGTTGCTAAAGGACGCTAGCCAATAGGCGGCGCCTATGAAAAAGCAAGAGTCAATAGGCGCGCTTGTAATTCAGTTACAGACGCTCCGCGCCTACGGAAACTGCTTTTTACAGGGGGTCTGGTTATAAGGTCAAAAAGTGTGACCGTTATGACTCATATAAAAAACTGACTTTACCTCATAACTTATGAGGTAAAGTCAGTTTTTTACACGTCTTTTTGAGAAGTATTCATTTTGGGCAAAATCTTTGAAATCTTGTTTTTTTTACGTTTTTTCTATAAAATCATGTCTTTTTAAATATTTTTTCCAACATGCAATTAAAAAAATGCTTATAAGGTCAAGTCAGTTTTTCAGAGTGTATCAAGGTCAAGTCAATTTTTTGGGGTTGAACTTATAACCAGACTGCCATGTACTTTGGAAATTCCAAAATTGTTGGATGTATTTCCATTAATTATCGGTATTATTAGACATATGGGAAATACTCATCTAACCAAGTTTTTTTTTGTTTTACAAAATGCAGTTTAATTAAAAGAGGGCGTTTTTTTATTGTACTGGGTACCCGAGTCTAGGTTTACATCGAATGTGCATTATAAAGAAAGGAGATACCAATTGGGTCTAAACAATTTTGGAACTTTTCACTAATTGGATTTCCGGTCGGGTACTTAGAATAGAAAAGCTCATTATTAGGCGATGAAAATTACATTTGTTTTATTAATTTTTTTTTTTGTAAAAATGATCGGCATCTCGCTCTTGATATTGCTTCGATAATTTCTTTTAGATGTCCATTTTTTTCTTGGTGATATTACAATTTAACTCGTATTCTTTATCAACGAACAATTGATTGAAACTTTAATTTAGAAAATAAATGGCAAATGACTTTCAAGAGAACAGTCTAGACTTGAATGAAGTGGTTCGGATTTTAAGACAACAAAATTAGTTCGCGTATTCAAGTGTTGACATCTTTGCTATACTAATCTAAAAAAATGTGAAGATGCTACACCACTCACATAGTTATCTAGCCAAAATGCATTATTTCGCCATATTTTGGTAATTTTTTGTCAGATTTCAGATGTCCGCGTACGGCTGCGCAGTTATCTTGCCACTTTTTGAAAATACTTTCGCAAGATAACTACCTAAGTGATGTATTAGCCCTATTTGGCTAGCTTGAAATTAAAATAAACTTGTTGTTGTTTACTTAACTCGAAGAATTCGGCGTAAAAATTTTAAATTTCATAATTAAGTCGCTTAAATTATAAAAGTTGTGTAATCGATTAAATCATAAGATAGCCTGAGATGTTTGTGTGCATATTTAGGCTATGTATAAATTTCGATATGTATTTTCTAACATGTTTCACGAAAATAAGTTGGTTTATTTATTTGGTTTGACTGACAGTTTAATTGTACATCAAAATCTGCTTATTATCAAGAATTTGACACACATAACTTGATTCTTTGAAAAAAGAAATTCTATTTAATAACGTCATTGGCAAATTTTTGACAAGGTTCAATGAAGTTTGAACAGATGTAATTATTTGTTTTTCGAATAAAATATAAATAATTTTTATTTTATAAACCTGGCTATAAATGTCGTGGAGATGTAGAAATTGGTTTTCAAATTAGTACATTAGTTTAAGAATTTCATCACTTGGAACTCGGTGTAAATTTTAAAATGACTGGTTTTATATGGCACCGCCGTCTTTCGGAAAAAAGTTTTTCTAAAAAAAAAAGTTTTTTTGTGAAACGTTTTCTCCTGAAGACGTTCTCTTGGAGAAACTAAACAGACAGTCAGACTCAGCACGGTAGAATTTTTTTTCGANAGCCCACGATGCGCCCTCTATGTATAACACTTAATACTGTTTGGCTAATTTCCTGTTTTTTCCATTTTTGCTCAAAGGATCGGATGTTATTCGAAGAAAATGGAAAAATTCGAAAAACTTACACCGAAGAATATTTTTCACATGTCACGTTACTAGATTTGGTCATTATTCCAATTGAGTTGGTCAAACTCCTATCACTTGATAGATTAACAAATTTTGTGCCCTAAGAGAATTCGGCGTAAAAATTTTAAATTGCATAATTAAATCGCTTAAATTATAAAAGTTGTGTAATCGATTAAATCATAAGATAGCCTGAGATGTTTGTGTGCATATTTAGGCTATGTATAAATTTCTATATGTATTTTCTAACATATTTTACGAAAATAAGTTGGTTTATTTATTTGATTTGACTGACAGTTTAATTGTACATCAAAATCTGCTTATTATCAAGGAATTTGACACACATAACTTGATTCTTTGAAAAGACAAATTCTATTCAATAACGTCATTGGCAAATTTTTGACAAGGTTCAATGAAGTTTGAACAGATATAATTATTTGTTTTTCGAATAAAATATAAATAATTTGTATTTTATAAACCTGGCTATAAATGTTATGGAGATGTAAAAATTGGTTTTCAAATTAGTTTGTCCAAGAAAACGTTTTTTGGCAAACTTTTTCTTTTGAGGACGTTATTTTGGAAACACTAATTAGACAGCCAGACTCAGCACAATAGAATTTTTTAAAGATTTTTTTGCCGAAAAACGTTTCCTTGCAATTCCTCCGAAAAACATTTTCTTGTATTTTGTCCGAAAAAAGTTTGATCCAAAAAACTGTGGTGCCCTTTTCAGTAGTTAAAACGTTGAAATAGCTTTAATTCCACAAAAAAAAACGCAATTTGATTCAAAAATAGTTTGAAAAGGGTTGTTTTATAGCAGTGAAGTGTACAACGATTAAAGTTCCAATTTTAAATAAAAAAATAGTTTGGGCGAGGAAATGCCGATGTAAAGCGTTGTTTGATAAATTTGGTCAAATTGTTTGCGGTTATATCTTTTAAAGGTTATTACTCGAGTGATGCTCTTAGTCATAGAGCTGCACACTCCAAAAGTTAGATAGTCCGGTTGAACTTAAACTCTTGAATTTCAATTGACGCTACAAAGAATATCATATTAATTGGTCCATGTTGCTTTACGTATCTTTACAGTCTTCAAGTACTGTACTACCAAATATATACCGTAATATAAACATATTACCATAGTATATACTGTAATATGTACTGTACTACCGTAATATCTACCCAAAAAATAGAACAAAAACGTCCGGTAGGGCTCAAAAACAGGCAAAAGAAACCCGTTTATGAGTACTTTCGCGACCAAACATTGGGTCGCGAATCGTTGTTCAAAATTTGGTTTCGCCACCAAATAGTCGCGAATGTTTTAGACAGGGTTTCGCGACCATTTTTTCCGACCTAAAATTAGTGTTCGCGAAACCTCACCCAAAACGTCATTTCGCGACCATTTGTTCGCGAAACCAAAGTTTGAACAACAAGTCGCGACCATTCTATGTGGTGGCGAAACTACCCGAAATACAACTTCTTTCGCGACCACTTGTAACATTACTCCCCTGTCAAAAACATCGTTCAGTACATTACTCCCAAAACAGACTTTTTTGTTCGCATTGACCTTATATAAATGGTACCCAATACAAAATTATTAATTAAAACAGTTTGTCCTAAACCGCGTCCATCTTTGAAAACTTTTACGGTACCCTGTGTATTTGTATGTTATTTTTGGTTATGTGCTGCATCAAATTTGCAATTCCCCTTTTTAATGCCAAGTCAATTACGCAGACCGTTTAGAGTTAATGCGTCAACCGGTTAATGTTTTCCACGAAATATTTCTATTTTCGTTTATGTTTATAAATTTGTGGTTGTGGTGCGGTTAAGAACTAAACACTGTGGAAAAACGCACTGATTATGTTCGTACCAGATTGTGCATAGTTATTATTTCGTTCAACTCATAGTTTTATGAAAAATGTTTTTTAACATTATTTTTAACAATTCATAAAAAATAATTTGAATGGGGAAACGTCTAACAATAAATCTGCTTTTTAAAATTGATCCATGTTTTTTTATACAAACGATTATTGGTTATGAAAATGACCGAAATTTTCATTATTATTAGGGTGTCAACAAATTGCAGAGAAATAAGATTAATAAATTTTTCCAGGTTGAATTAGTACAAAATACATGTGTGATAACGTTTAATGTTCATAATATATACTTGAAATTAAGATTTTAGCGAAAAATCCCTTATGTGAAAAATCTTAGTTTTAGGAGAAAGTATTTTTCGACGAGGCGTTTTTTTTTACAGAATTTCACGTTTTTTTCTTGAAAATCTTCATCCCAGNAAACGCACTGATTATGTTCGTACCAGATTGTGCATAGTTATTATTTCGTTCAACTCATAGTTTTATGAAAAATGTTTTTTAACCTTATTTTTAACAATTCACAAAAATAATTTGAATGGGGAAACGTCTAACAATAAATCTGCGTTTTAAAATTGATCCATGTTTTTTTTATACAAACGATTATTGGTTATGAAAAAGGCCGAAATTTTATGAGCTAATTAATGCAAGCCATTATTATTAGGGTGTCTACAAATTGCGGAGAAATAAGATCAATAAGTTTTTCCCGGTTGAATTAGTACAAAATACATGTGTAATAACGCTTAATGGTGATAATATATACTTGAAATTAAGATTTTAGCGAAAAAATCGCTAATTTGAAAAAAAAAACATCGTAGTTTTCGAGGAAAAAGTTTTTTCGACGAGACGTTTTTTAACGAATTTCACGTTTTTTTCTTGAAACTCTTTATCCGAGAAATTCGTTTTTTGAAAAATAAGTTTTTTTTTCTAACTTTTCCTAAAAAATATGATATTAATTGGGGGCCTTACTTTATGCAACATAAATTATTGGAAATTGGTTAATTTTCTGGGTATGATTTTATACTTTGCTGTCTAAGTTTTAATTGAACTAAATAACCCATTTCTTCTAATTTGTTCTAGGTTTTTTAAATCATTTATTTATTATTATATTTAGACAAGGTTGACGGAAAACGGCAAAGCAATATCAATTGGCGAAAGTACCGCCATCGGAAAGCCGAATTGGAAAAACTTCGAATTAAGCAAAATTCACTTCGCGAGCTCTATGACGAAAAGAAAGACATGTGGGAACGGAAGTATGGACGCCGGATTGCTGCTCGACAATCGCCTAAGGTTGACCCACAAACGCAAAATGCTCGCGCTGAACTCTTAAACCGCATCAATTATGCAAAGGCCCAATTGCAACAGGACGCTCATATCCAAGGCAATGTTTGAAAGAAAAAATGTACATGAAGGTTCAAATATTAGTCATATTTAAGAAAATAAGGCTTTTTCCGAACATGTATGTAAGAGGATAATTGGATAACAAATCTAACTACATTAAAGACAGAAATACAATAGCTTTTTTATACATTTTATAGAAGTTTTCACAAAGACTCATAAGATATAAATTATATCATGTACGGGTTTAATGTCAAAATCGTTTATTTGTCAGGAAGTTTATTTTCCTAAAAGGCTTTTATGCCTAAAACCTAAAATAAAAGTTAAGAAGGACTATAGTACAGTGCCCAATCCCATAAGGGACACTCCCATAACGGACGTTTGCCCCATGACGGACGTGTTTTCCGTCAAAAAATGATTACCCCATATCGGACGCTTTTTTATCAAGTATTTAGAGGGGTTTCGAATTCTATAAGGGACACTTTTTCTAATAGGTTTGTTATTTATGGACAAAAATTTAAACATTACATGAAAAGTTTTTTTCATTTATTTACCGCTTATGTTTTATACTCCATCTTTTAATTACACTATAAATGGATTTTTTACTTACCAGCCCTATAAGAAAGGTTCACGTGGTTCGAGCACTGACTCCTATTGGACCGTCTCCCGTTATCCTAGTTTATTATACTGGAACACGTGATTAAGATTTTAGGACGTTGCATGTTATTTTTTTTTCATTTTCTGAGTAAAAATGAAAATAGCTTGAAAAACAAATTATAATTCAGAGCAGGATATATTCTAGACACAAATCAGTCAAGTTCAAAATCCACGCAGTTTGAGTAAGCTCAATTCAATTTTACCCGTTAAACACAATGTACAAAAACTCACACCTCCTAATTCGACATAAAAAAACTTAACTATTATACGTGACAGATAGTTTGACACATATGCAAGCTATGAACCTTGGACATTTTTTGGTGGAATTAAAAGCGACTTTTTGACAATATTTCCGGATAAATTCATACATTTAAACATTCGCCTCATTGGCAGCGTTTTTTTTTTGGCCTCGGTATTTGTGTTCAAGAGGTTCTGTATAAATTGGCGCTTGTTCTAACTTTTCTCGCACATATTGGAGCGGGTAAAAATTCCAATATTTTTTTTTTCACTCGTCCATTTTTGAAATCTCCAAAGCTTCTCCGCGCCGAACGAAAACCCACTAAATCCAAGCATTCCAACTATTCCAAACAATCAAGCAGAAAGTGCTCAATTTGTTCTTAAATTACTAAAAAAATAGGGAAAACAAAAAAAAGTGTCGGTACCTATGTGACTCAAAGTAAGCATCATAAATGTTTAAAAACCACGTAGTTACAATTTCATTTTATTAACAGCATACTCTGTTTTAATGGAATTGGAATGTCATCCAGTTTTTTTTTTCATCGTATACAGATATGCTTTGATACTAACTTTACTAAGAGGTTCAAACTAAACCATTAGTGCGATTTTGTGTAAAATTTGGATTTTAAAATTTTATAAAATTCAATTTTCACCAGGCCTCAATTCTGATCGTACCCGAACTTGGATAAATGTCCAATCTTATACTGTCTGGCTCAATCGAAGTTTGTAATTATAATTACAAGCAGCGCGGTGAGTTGTTTGCGTGGCTAAAGGACGCTAGCCAATAGGAGGCGCCTATAAAAAAGCATGAGCAAAAGCATATTATCGTTATTTTAACATTCATTTAATCCTCATCTTTTTGAAGGAATTTTAAAACCAACTGCGCAGTTATCTTTCGATTTCATTTTCAAAAAAAAAGAAAAGAAAAATAATTGCGCAGTGCATAGGCGGAGATTAATGAAATATTATGTTTCTAAGAAATAATTAGTTGACAGATAATTGTGTAGGCAAAAAATAATGAAATATCACCAAAAAAAGAAAATTACGATGTATTATCTCAGATAATTTATCTGGCTTTGATCGAGTTCTAGACCCTTAGTCAAAATAAGCTCTCTAGAATATTTTATATTTTTCAAAGAAAAAAACGAGCTTAATCGAGGGAACAGGGCAAATGCCTTAGTAACTAAGTATTAATTATTTAGAACGATTTTCTACTTTTTTTTTGAAATTCATTATTGGTTCATCCCCAATTGTGTTCTAAATGTGTGTTAAAATTGTGTATGGCGTGTTCGGTAAATGTTTCAGCTGGAGATGACTAGCCTTATAATACGAGTCGAATTAGCGTCAAAATGATAAAAAGAAAATATATTTCATTGTTGGACCAAACAACTCGCTTGAATCCAACTGTCAGTTAAAAACAACACGTAATAGACTACAACACTGACAAAGTAGAACAAAGAACGAACACTTGAAACTTGTTTCCTACTTCGTATATATATATATATATGCTATTGTCGACTATAATTAGTGATATTGGAGGGAACGAATTTTACACTCAATACAATCCAAAAGACCAAAAAAAAAACAGAATTTCGTTAAAAAAAAAATAGGTCGTTCCAATAAGCGCTCAGCCAGTAAGATCCAAGTTATCCAAAAAAGATCTAAATACTGCAAAAACGTTTTTACGGTCAAAATATGATTATTTTAATAAATTCTGCTGAAAAAGTGCACATCAAAACAGGCGTGCACATCTAGAGGGTGGACATCAAGAAGGGACGGACTGTAATCGACAATATTATAATAAAATATGTTAAATAATTATACCACGAGGTCACCGCCCTAATTTTACAAAAAAAACAAAATGTTGCCTACAAATTGTGTACACAAAGTTTAGCCATATTCAAGTTAACTAACGAGCCTACTCTTGACGCTCATTGGCTCCCTCCAAATCATTTTTTGACAATGTGAGCACCTTGAATTCATAAAATACTTAGGTTATAAAAATCATTTCAGTTTTTACATATCGCAAAAATGAGCTTTTCGGCTGTTGAGTACAATCTTCCTGTTCCTTTTTTAATTTTTTAAAATATTTTCAAATAATCGGATTATTTTTTTTGTTTTTGTTGATAAATTAAGTAATAATCATTTTTAATCACAGTCAGAAAAACCTAATGAAACAGAATTTGAGATGTTTTCTAGTAACATTTTCTGGCAAATCATACACTTAACGCACAAATAGGAAAGTAACCAATCATACATTTAAAATGTGTAAAAGATCATTCTAAGTGAAAACTTGATACGGGAAAGTCAAAAATCAATCTTGCTCCTTTGAAGTAGTTTAGTATGATAAATCAATGATGCATTAGAGCCTTCTACACCCGGCGACAGGCATCCTGTTGACTATAACTTACCTTTTTTCGATGAAATTCAATCCAAAAAAAAAAATCGTGATTTACGAGCAAGTAATTTCCTCGATCACAATGTTTGTATTGGCCCAACTTTTTGGTAACCATTCTAACTCCCACAGAGCAGGTCGTTCATTATAAAAATGGAACACCCTTTTTAACTGTCATGCGCATATTGGGTAGCTAGCTACCCATTTTCACTTTATTTCTAAAAAAAAATAGAACGGCTTGTGATAATGAAAAACGGACAACGGATTTGAAATCAAAATTTTTTTTACGGTTTTATATGAGAGAAAAATATTTTTTTTAGAAAATTGTTTTCACGTTTAGTTCCGTGAAGAACGAGGGTTAAGGTTGAAAATCACCCCAGTAAGAGAAGAAGAACAGGGCTGAAAAATAAAATAATAATCAAAAAAATCAGGTAGCTGAACTTTTTGTAATCTTTCTTCGGTCTCTAGATTTTTGTAGCCTGTCTACAGACAGTACATTTCAAAATACGTTTCTAAAATTAAAAAAAATAGCCGCTCCTTCTGTTTATTATTTGATAACGTACTTTTTGGCTCAATAATAGTTTACCACTGAAAGCGTTCTATGTTTTAACCTATCCAGAAATCCTTAAGACAAATATATAAATTGTTATCTGTATATAATTGTATGTATAACATGCTAACTGGAAATTCGGACGTCTACCTTGTTTTAGAAACTAATTTTTTAAAATAGAAAAAAAAAGAGAATATTTTTAAACATTTGTGTTGAGCGTTTGAACATTTGTATAGCTTATATTTGAAGTAATAAACCGTAAAACTTGGGTTTGAATTTACACCAAGTATAAATGTATTGGGTTCGTTTAAAACAAAATTCACGATTTTTTGTTAAATTTTGTTTGAACTAATCATTTTTAATTTTTTTTTTCTCCTCATTTTTTACTTTTTTTTGACAGTTTATCAACATGATTTAAATAAAGTATTAAAAAATACAGGCAAATTTGGGCACCAAAGAGTCAAAAATAAGTTTTGAGGGCTAGCACCGAAAGCTACAGTCCTTACTCTCAATACGGACGTTTTTTTGTGAAAAAGTTTCCCCGAAACGGTCGAAAAATGGACACTTTATGACAATTTGCTCCAATAGGGACGCTATTTTTGAGAAACAAAAACCTCCGTATTGGAAGTAAGTTCTGTATTTATGTTCCCAAAAATACTAAGGAAAAACGCCCGAAATTCATCAAACACGACTAATAGAGTTTAAAAAATCTCATAAAAAAGTCTTGATAAGCCTCAAATATGACACAGTGCCATATGGCACAAACAACTTAATGCTAGTTGGTTAAGCATTCTACTTATGTTACGTTTTATCTTTGACATATTACGGTTCTTTGATACGTTGGTACATAATCGAAATTGTATTTGCCCTTCTAAATCTTTATCTCCAAAATNAAAAATAAGTTTTGAGGGCTAGCACCGAAATAAAAGCTACAGTCCTTACTCTCAATACGGAGGCACTCAATACGGACGCTTTTGTTGTGAAAAAAATTCCCCGAAACGGTCGAAAAATGGACACTTTATGACAATTTGCTCCAATATGGACGCTATTTTTGAGAAAAAAACCTCCGTATTGGAAGTAAGTTCTGTATCTATATTTCCAAAAATACTGAGGAAAAACGCCCGAAATTCATCTAACATGACTAATAGAGTTAAAAAAATCTTATAAAAAAATCTTGATAAGCCTCAAATACATGTATGACACAGTGCCATATGGCACAAACAACTTAATGCTAGTTGGTTAAGCATTCTACTTATGTTACGTTTTATCTTTGACATATTACGGTTCTTTGATACGTTGGTACATAATCGAAATTGTATTTGCCCTTCTAAATCTTTATCTCCAAAATTAGTATAATTTTTGACACATTAGACGCAGATAAACTTTTGGAGTAAACTTCTGAAGTCATAAGGGTGTGCGCGATAAAGAAAGAAAAAAACAGGTTTGCTCAACACACATAGTGTAATGCACCCTGTCATTCTCGATAAGCGCTTTTTATTTCGAGAAAAAAAAATTGAGAAAAAAAATATTATCGACCGGCACCTGAAAAAAAAGTGTCGAATCTTGTACCCGAGAATCAAGATGGGATTTACATATGAGAAATGCGGAAATGATTAGCTTATTCCATGTTACTCGACCAGTTGCCTACCGTCCTACATAATTTAACGTCAACATAAGTTTGTTTATCATGAATTATCTTGTTTAACTTTATTCTATGAAATCTACAAGGGTGAGATTAGTTAAAGAAAACACAGCGGAAAAAAATTAGTAGAAATTTAAGTCAAGCAAGGAATTCACCACGTGTGCGAGATTTATCATGTGAATTCTGTAGAAATTCCAAAAAAAAAACCGTTAAAATAAAATTTATGAAACTAACTTTTGTGAATTCTAATAGATGCCTTGGGCCAAATTCTTAACGGATAGAAAAACAAAGCAAAGTGCCAAAGAACCGTAATAAGCCGTAGGCGCGGAGCGTCTGTAACTGAATTACAAGCGCGCCTATTGGCTCATGCTTTTTTATAGGCGCCTCCTATTGGCTAGCGTCCTTTAGCCACGCAAACAACTCACCGCGCTGCTTGTAATATTATTTTTNTAACGGATAGAAAAACAAAGCAAAGTGCCAAAGAACCGTAATAAGCCGTAGGCGCGGAGCGTCTGTAACTGAATTACAAGCGCGCCTATTGGCTCATGCTTTTTTATAGGCGCCTCCTATTGGCTAGCGTCTTTTAGCCACGCAAACAACTCACCGCGCTGCTTGTAATATTATTTTTCGATCGGTATCATTTTAGCCGAATGGAAACGGATTTTGAAATTTTCGGAAATTAAAAATGAAATGCGGAAAAAAGGAATTATATCATCAACTGATGCATTTGGGAATCAGTTCAAAACGCATCACTCGCGCGTTGATTGGCCATTTGAGCTCGTTCGTTATTGGCAATTTGAGCTCGTTCGTTATTGGCCAACCTCACTTTTTTGGTCCCCGAATTCATCAGTTGATTATCTTACAAAAAAAGTGGTAAAAATTGAAAAGTGAATGTTCATTTTGTTCAATTTTTAAATCATACCACTAAGCATGTACCACACAGCATGTACTCACCAATAAGCAATATTAATTTTTGTTTGGTGTGGTAAAGCATTATGATTTTTCGCTCATACTGTAGTACTGTTTTCTCAACAAAAAAAAGTCAATAAGCGCTAATAAAAAAAAATATCAATCTGTGAGAACATTTCTTACCGATTTTGTGTTCTCAACTGTATACATATTCAGTTAGCACTTATGAAAACTTGTACGATAATTAAATCGCCATGCTAGGTCGAAACTTTAATTTGGGAGATTTTTTTTATATACTTTCACCAGCGCTGCTATTTACCCACTTATATTCGATATTTTTTTTTGCTCGACAGACTTTTTGACACCTTTAAATTTCGGTAATTACATGTGCGCAAAAGAGGCCAGAAACGTTGATTCGATTTCATCCTATCTTAGAATTCATATCAGGTTTGGTTGACGTTTTTTTTCAAATCAACTATTTCAAATGAACACTCGGGCGTCTTATATTCAAGTGCAATCTCTTGGAATATTACGCCATCTAAAAGAGCTCGAGCGTTGAACTTGATAGCCGTTTTAACTTTTTTTTTTCAATTTTCGGCTGAGGGGCAAATGGGGGAGAAGCCTTTGAGTCACCGGTTACTCAGAGTGAAATCCACTTCAAATCGAGTCAACATATTTTTTTACGGCAGAAATAAAATAAAAATAATAGCCCAAGTTTTTTTTTAACTTATCAGGAGAAAATCAAACATGCGAATCTGACATGGACTTGTCACCTCACCATCTTTAGGCGTTCATTTGATGATTTATTGCTAAATTAAATGAATAATTTAACTCCCAGGTGATAACTCGGACCTTATAGCCTATAAGTTATAGGGACCGAGATCTATAAATGGTTTCATCTTTTTCAAGCAAAAAAAAATTTGCTGCTATTTTTAGCCACCTTTTAGAACCGGAAGCGAAAAATTGCCATAAATTCAGTTTGTTCGATTTTTTCGAAATTTTGTACAAACTTCAGGCAACACAAATATTGAAAAAAATTATAGTTTATTTTAATCTTGAAGGGCTTCAATTTTTTAAACGGTTTTAACTTGAAAACTTTTAACACACAATCCGGGTCTAAAACTTGACACGAAGGTTTTTCGAATTATTTATCAAAATATATTATTATTTCTATAAATGATAAATTTTCTTTTTAATCTTGACATATCAAATGTCGAAATATTCCCTATCTCCGTCAAACGTCTATGGTTGAAACAGAAAATACTTGGAATTTTACTCGTATCTAGCTTGAACATAGTATTATTGCACTAATAGATTCTGTCGGTGTTATAAATTTGCACGATCAGATAATTGCGCTGACATTTCTACCTTTTTTATTATGAAAGTGACAATTTTATGTCAACATATATTTTTTTATCCGGGTTAATGCCTAGATAAAGCCTTATCAAGACTGTCTAGTTTACCTGATAACATGCCGTATAATTACGCCAGAATAAAAAACCTGTATTCCTCTAAAACAAGTTTACGACATATATAACTTCAGACGGTATGTGACATACCGTATGTCTGCACTTCAACGGTAGCCATGATGCCATGTAGCTTTAAAAATGACCCGATACTTTTCTATGCGTGATAGACTAGCCAAAATATAGGAGTTTCATATTTAGGGACCAGATTAAGGGACATAATTCCAATTAAGGGACACTTTTATCAAAAATATCCAAATTAAGGGACATATTCCCTCTTAGCCCCTCTGTATTGTGATTCTGTTTTTTGGAGTTAGCTTTGTCCATAATTATTATACAAAAATCTTCAATTTCAAATTAGCCCATATACACCTCTTACCCCTTTTATTTCGATTTCCGATTATCTAACCAAACTCTTTTACCATATTTTTGTACCCAAATTGGTTTTTCTTACGACTTCTTTCCCACTGTTACCGGTAAGACAAGTGGTTGAGTGGTGTATTTTGATTTTTGAATTATTCTTAGTTAAGTTGTTGAAGCATTCCCCAAAAATAGCGGAGTATTATGTTGAAGTTTTGAAAAAAATAAGGACCATTTTTTCACCCCACACAGTATATAATAAGACTTGGACTTTCACTTACTCCCAGCTTGGCCAAGATATTACACTAATCGATTTCGTGGGTGGTATACATTGCACGATCAGATAATTGCATTGAAATGACATTTTCATTTTTTTTTATTATGAAAGTGACAATTCGATTTTCATCATATTATTTTATCCGGGATAATGCGCAGATAAAGCCTTATCAAGACTCTCTATTTTACCTGATAACATGCCGTATAATTACGGCACAAGAAAAAAAAAGTAAAAAAAACGGCAAACTCACCTGTATTTCTCATTTACTTGACGCTTGTTCACTGCTACCGACACTATCGATCAAGTAGATACTTGTTGAAAAAGGTCTTGATAATGCAACAGATAACTTATCGTACGGTATAATTTTCACAAGTGGCCTGCCGCTTAAATCAAATTGTTCCTGATCGATATATTTTTTTTTCTTTTTTTTCGGGTAACGGTGATGAAATCCCCAAAATTAGAATCACAAGTGACTTCCAATGCCGTTATAATTTTTGCATTAGTATTTTAACAGAAGAAAAAAAATGGGTTTGCCTTCCATCTTGATAACAAATCGAACGCTAATAAAGGCACGTGTGGAAGACCAGTTTCAAAAACGTCATTGACTTCCCGTAATTCTTACCGAATATCAAGATTTTCTTTTTTTTTATGTAAAATTGCAAAAAAGCCAACTGTGTCGAAATGATTAACAAGACAAAACGGAAATGTTTCTCTTGTTTTGCTTTTAAAATCAATAACTCTTTGTTCATATGCACTGTCATATCAATTAATCAAAGAAAGCATCATAAAAATCGCGGTGTAGCTGTTAGATTGTAATTACTTGTGACATAATTGATCAAGGGCTAAGAACGGAGACTTTTGCAAATTGTTCTTGATCGACATACCCGGGATGCGCTGTTAACGGGCCACTTTTGGACCACAGTTTTTATAGAGATAAGATTACAAGCAGCGCGTTGAGTTGTTTGCGTGGCTAAAGGACGTTAGCCAATAGGAGGCGCCCATAAAAAAGCATGAACCAATAAGGCGTTGCTTGTAATTCACTCACGGCGCTGGCGTCTGTAACTGCTTATTATTTAACGACTACGTGTTTACTCATTAACCGACCGAAAACCCCGTAACCGGACTAAAAACCGTTAACCGGCCAGTTTTTGAAAAATTTTAGTGGTCGGTTAACGGCGCATTCTGTGTAAGATGTGTGAATTCGCGACGTTTTTACATACAAAAATGGTTCGTTCTCTCAGAGAACTTTTCTGATATTTTTTGTTGAGATAATCTAAACCTACGGTATGATTGGCCGCTTGTGATTGGCCACACAATTTAGACCTACTGCTACGTTTTAAGTGTAGGTTCGTCACGAATTCAAATCTGCTTCCGTATATTATCGCCTACTGGTTATGAAATCGATACAATTAGAATCATAACTGTTTTGGCATGTTTTTTATATAATTAAAATGATTAGCACTTTTCTTTCGATAGGTTATTTTATAAAAAATGACACACTATAAATGATAGTCTATAATTTCTGTCCGCCAGTTTGGTTACGGCAGCATAATAGATAACTGTTACATTCCGCCTAACAATAAACTTGATCAAACGGTATTGAGTATGACGCGTTAACATACCATGATAATGATGTTTGAATTTTCCGCAACCGAAATAAAATTTCTTTTTCTATCGTGGCAAATTTTATTTTTGGCTTGCAATATATTAAACAAATCAGATAACGTCGTTTTTGAATGTTCAAATATTGACGTGAAATTGCTTAAATGGTCATCTTTTTTCACGGTCATCATCACCAACGGAAATAAGTTCTATTAAGTTGATATGCTTAGCATAAATACTTCGAAGTCTTATGAAATAAAAAATTTGATATTAAAGGGAGTCAATAATATCATACAGTCCTTACTCTCAATACGGACGTACTCAATACCGACGCTTTTTGCGAAAAAATGTCCCTAAAACAGTCAAAAAATTACCACTTTATGACAATTAATTCCAACACGGACGCTATTTTCTAGAATTAAAAACGTCCGGATTGGAAATAAGGACTGTATTATAAATATGGCGTAGCCTTTAGTCCTAAATAGGGTACAGTTGGTGACGTAACGAGTTGACACTTTCGTTTCCGATTTTTTCGTCAAAAACTGTCAACTCGTTTCACTTTGTCAACTCGTTATGTCACTTTTGCCTGTTTTTTGCCTATTGTTGCCCAAAAAACGCCCAAAATCTGTCAACTCGTTTCACTTTGTCAACTCATTATGTGTCAACTCGTTACGTCACCAACTGTATAATAACTTTTACAAAGATTCACTAATATCTTCTCTGATATTTTCCCTGATTTCTGAGTGAAAATTTGATCGTAAAATATATCGTGTGTTTGCGCTTAAACTGTCGCGGTGCAACGATGTTTCTATCGCGACAAGTAAAGCGTAGACGCACGGTAGGAATCGACTTTTGCAACAACATAAAATTACACGAAAACTGCCGAGTGGCAATTATTTGTCGTATTGAATTGTTATATTGCTTAGCATAATGACATCCGTAACTTCCCTAAGTCGGGTACGTCTGGTTCCCGGAGAATTGATTTTGATTGCAGACTAAAAATCATTTCCGATTCAAATCGCAATTCCGCACGCTTAATCGCTCCGGAATGTTAATTTGTCAATTAACTGATGCCGATGGAATTCCAGCACGAAATCGTAATTGATCGGTCTCGTAAAAGCGCATCCGTTCTTCGTATTTCTTAAGACCATCGCAGTGATGTCATCACTTCGACCGAAAGTGGTACATGTTAATAATTTTTTGCGAAATCAAACATCCAAAAACATTTCATAATACACAGTTTGCCCAATTATTAGAAATTTTCAGCAAAAAAATTGGAAGATAACTGAGCAGTGCTAATACACAGGGTGCGCAGTTATCTTGCGAGCAGTTATCTTGCGAAAATTGCCGCTCGTACGCTTATCTTGCGACTTTTCAGAATTTTATTTTTCGGGATTTATAATATTTATATGATATGCACTGAGCAGTTATCTTGCGAAAAAACGCTTATCTTGCGACTTTTCAAGGACCAAGTTCGCAAGATAACTGCGCACCCTGTGTATAAGGCCTGTTGTAATCCGGATACTGTGTTTTATGGGGAAAGGGTAATGGCCGTCAGTTTTATAATATAATATCGTATATTATAAAGTATACTAACTTGTATATATAAACTGTCGGCGGGTTACCCTTTCTCCATCAAACTAAATATCCGGATTGAGACGATGCCTAATATAAATATAGGTGGTACTATAGATATAGTTGTTCATGGCAAATATTTGAGACAAACCCGATTGCATAACAGCACGAGCGGGGAAACTTGTCAGATAACTGCTCAGGCGATGTAACTCTCACACTTCCAATTTTTCTATATAATTTTAATATGCATGTGTTGTACGATTCTATTCGAATATATTAATCTAAATTCGTGTACCGATTATTATTCTCTGAAAAAGACCATACAGCATGCACTCTAATGTATCGCAGAAAAACTGGAACATTAGAACCTGATTACAAAAAAAACATTAAAAGTTACATGAAATAAAATAACATGAAAAACAAGATTTTGTGTAAAAAAAAATCGTAATTGACTGATCACTTCACGCGCGCTTCCGTTGTTTTAATTTCTCTCGAACAGAGCGGTGATGTCACCACTACTGCTAAATGGTAACATGCTAGTGCTAAATTAAAACGAACCACTACTGAACATGTTCTAAAATTAATACATTGTGGCGGTGTTATCTATCTCATGCGAGGTCTTATCGTGCGATATGATATCAAACTACCAATTTTACGATAAAGGGCAAAGAAAACGTAGCCTTCTATTTCGTTTTTTTTCAAGTACGGTATCACATTTATTTTAGCCACTCAGTTTCATTGAACTGGTGTTTTTAAGGAAACGTATTGTATTAACTCTCAGGGGGAAGTGTGTGCATATATACACACCACTAGTTTTAACCCGTAGAACAAAACGTATATTTCTAACCCCACTCAACTTTTTCAGAAAATTACATTGATGGTATCGCCAATAATTTTTGTCAACCAGATGGTTAAATTTTCGGTTTCTTAGATTTAGCTGAAATTTGGCACATAATGGTTTCTGAAGCTTATTGGAAGATTTACAAAATAACGTTTTTTTCTGTCAAAAATGATCGCAAAACGTTAGTTAAACGCTCAATTCATGAAAAGTTAACGCTAAATTCATGAAAAGTTTTAGTTAAAAAATTAAAGATTTATTCCATTTTTGCTTTAACAAACACTTTTCAAACAAAAAAAATCGAACTTTACAGCTAAAAAACGTTTATGTGATGTTCGCCAGGAAAACGAATTAGAATTATAAACAACCTCATATGTTAGAAATTAAACAATATCAAAGGGGGGTAAGAATAAGAAAATTTTCTTACAAGATTTATCGATGTTATTCGCTTCAACTTGATCAACAACTCGAGTATGTTTATATGTTTGCGAGAGATGTTTAAATTCACAAAATTTTATTTCGGATCTTAACGATGAGCCGCACAATAACAACGTTTTTTTGGTTTTTACTAATCTAGGCGGCTTCTGCTTGTTATTTTTGTGTCTTGAGTTCAAGAGTTAAAAAATCGATATAAAAGACGGTGATTTTCAGCTTATCAATATTTTGGCCTTGAAAAAAGCTAGACTTTGTTCAAAAATAAAAAAAATGGGGTCTAACGAATACGACATAATGTGAAATTTTCACTTCGTCTATGGGCGTTAACACAATCACGTTTGTTTGAACGCAAAAAAGTGATGATTTTGAAAATTTGGGTACCTATAAAAATATATATTTTGGTAAAAAATTGAAACTTTGAGAAAAAAACATGAGATTTTTGGGTGATTTTAGGTCTGTTGTTCGGTGACGAGTTACATTTGCAATATTACGTTTTGGCTATAAATTATAAGTTATACAGTCTGTGGCTAATTAACGGATATCACTTACACCACATAACCCGTTATGTTAACACCATCAAACCCCAAAAACTGTTAACATAATGGCATTTTGTTAACATAATAGTGTAAGGCGCTTGGTTAAATAATTGGAAATTGAAGATAATCAAATCCCAAAAAGTGTTAACATAACGGAATTTTGTTAACATAACGGGTGGTAACATAGCGGGTGATGTGGTATACTTAATGGGTAAGATTTTTCATCACTTTATTCCTAACACATTACCGTGTACAACTATTTTCACGCAAAATGTATAAAAGGCTCATTTTTGGATGAAAATGCGTGGGTACACCAAAACTGGGAAACTCATCCCTACCCTCTTTGATTAGACGAAATTTGTGATATATCAGTCTAAGTACATTTGATACAAGTTGGGCGGCTTCGCTTGATCTTCGATTAGATAAGAAGCTTACGTTGTTATATTTTTTGTGCGCTACTCCTCGTCAACACCTTCGTGGTGGTGTTCGTGTAAAAAAATACAGCTTGACGTTTTTTTGTCGAAACCAAATTGGATTTACCAAAATCTCTTCGACGAACATGAACCGAGCAAAAGAAAAAAATGGAGGTGGCGAAGAATAATAAGATATGTTAAAAGGGTGGCGTTCAAATCTTCCGTAACACGTAGCTCTGCCCCGGTCGTAACAATGTCGGAACAGCGAGCGGAGCATGTTAAGATATGGATCTATCTTAATATAGTTACAAAATTGATGTGGGGCCAAGGCCACCTGGCCACCACCCACCCCAAAGCGTTCACAAAAAAAAACACGCGGAAACATTAATTGTGTTGAACCAATTTTGGTTTAAAATTTTTTTTTATTTTTTATCATTGTAATTTCAACAGTCATTACACTAGGTGCGCCCTTATGTTTCGCATTACCCCGTTCGTATTGCGATGTCACGTGGTAAAAGGTCTTTATGAGTCATACAGTATGACTCATGGAAACATTTTCAGACGTGACATCACAACACGGGAAAATGTGACTCATACTGTTTGACTCGAAATGAGTTCAACTTTTGATAATGAATAAGAATAAAAAAATGAATTATTTTTTTTAAATATCAAATATATATTTTTAATCTTTCAAATGACCGAAAATAACAGAAAATCAAGCCTCATTAAACAGCCTGACGAGTGTGTCAAGTGGAATGAAAATTATTCATACTTCAAATTAGACTTGTTGAGATAGCCACTAATCATGCCAGTTTTTTTTTGTCAAACACTAGTCCAGAAATTGCACGCTTTTAGTGTAATGATAATTAGAGCTGAAACACTTTGAGGTCCAAAATGGGTACAGTTTTTTTTTTTGCCAAGTGTATAATTAAGTCATGAGTGGCGACTTGTATTTTAAAAAAGCCCAACAAATGATTTAAAAAAAACGCGACCACTTTACACATCTATGCTCTGTTCCATTTTGCTTTTTAAAAACGCTTTTTTGACCGTTGCGTTTTTTTTCTACCGAGTGTCACTTCCAACCGAAACTGATAAAAAAATGTACACACCAAAAAAGTTGCGGGTGTTAAGTCATACTATGTGGAACTGAGCGGATTTCCTTAACTGTTGCGGGCGGTAGATGTTTCTTTGTGACCAAATTTGGTCTAGCCTGTCCTTAAACGATTAAATTATTTTTAACTCGTGGGTACACATGTTATGAGTTTATGGACGGTCGTCTGAGGCTATTATTTCCCCGCATATCATGGTTCTAAAGGGTACTGGTTGAATTTTTTGAAAGTAAAATAAGGAAAGCGTTCAATATGAAAAAAAAATCACTTTGTGTATGAGAGTTAGTACCTTATCTTTTCATTTTACAGCTTTTTCGGGCAAAATTGGGCCATTCTAATAGACACATGATCCTTTTTGTGACGATGTTCCTTCTTCGGACGCTATTTTTGAGAACCGAAAACGTCCCATAATGGAGTAAGGACTTTATTGTTATTTGTTGCTTTGCAAACTTGAAGCATTTAGATTTTGAATTTCAGATTTTCGGAAGATGAAATTTAAATTTCACAAAATTCAAAAGTTAAATATTTTTCTTGTTTAAACATATAGCTTTGCTGTAAAAACGCACATGCTTTATGCACACGTTCACACTAAACGGTAAATTTTATCATAAGAGGCCTGAACCACATTTTGATGGACCTTATCGTTAATGGAAAAAACTTCAATTAACATTTCTGTCATTCATATACAATTGTTTTACACAAAATGCTTAATTAGCATTTTGTTCACACCATTTTTGTATTGCCACGTTCATGGGTTACACATGACGCTTCAGCCACGTTTCGCCAGCGTTTATGGAGAAGGGTTGATCGTCCGAATTTTTCCGTTGGTGATAAATGAAATTTACGTTCTGTAATGGGACTAGTTATATGTGAACTTCCAGCCCCGCTTCACGGGGCTGCTCTGGTAAGAGACTACTTTTGTTGTTGCTGAAAAGGGGTCGAATTTCAAAATTGAGAATTTATAAATAGCATTTTGGTTATAATCGTGGCAAATGAGATCGAATGAGCACCATGACGATCCGTTTCAAGCAAGTTAAAATTTGATTTCACTTTTTGTGGTAAATTGGCTAAAAGGGGCTCACATTCCAAGTTTTAGTTTATAAAATAGTGGGTAAGTTGCTATTCACAACGTGCATGAGTGCTATAGAAAGCTCGGAGTGCATGACAGTTAAATTCGTAATTGGTCTTATTCTTCTAAGTTTTTTTCTCTTTTGCCTAATGCATCAATTCACGCGTCACTTTCGGCTGTTTCCTGACACGTTGCACCAGACGCGGCTTTTTTCTGCGTTCTAATCCAACTCGGTTCAAATCAGATCAGACTTGAACATTTCACTTGGCCATTCGTCAATAAAATTAATAATCGCCATCGTTTCGGAAGGCGATTAATGTAGAACAAACTAATACGATGATAATTTAAAAATCGAAGGAATAATGAGAAAACGCATATGTAATTTTGCCACACATTTAAATCAACCAAATTTATCTATGGTTTCATGAAACTCTTGGTTTTTTATGCGTGCCAAATGACGGAATAAGAAGAATTCCGACATGATAACTCAAAATTTTTTTTATATTTGTCATATCATGATGCAAAAAACAGAATTAATTTATAATCAATAACGGTTACGACCCTGCTAATGTGGCTCTCCCGAGCCACAAAGGGCAAATAGTGCAAATTTTCACCGAAACGTGTTATTATCATTGTATGAGGTAATTTTACAAACACAAAAATCATTTAAAATTTTTCCCGAATTTTTCATGAACTTCTTTTAGACCCGTAAATCAACAATTTTTCATATTCTAAGGTTTTCACTAAATTTTGGGCATTTTAACGCGATTCATGCAAATTTGCACGAATTTCTTCCTGGCAGTTAATGTGCAGGCGAAATTCAAGATTTTTGGTAAAAATTTATTTTAGACGTGTTCTCTAAATAGGTTAAATTTTCCGGTCATTTTCTTATTACTGTTTAAATTCATGTATAATTATTAAATATTGTTTTTGTTCTTTATCAAAATATCTGGACACGCGTCGTAAACGTCACGTCGTGTACGTACAAAAACGCGTACAGCCTATTACAAGTGGTTGAAAGGTATACACAGCAGACCAGATAAAAAAGCTGACTAAAAGCCTGCTTTAACAGAAGTATAAATATTTGCTTTAAAAATCTTCTTTTGAAGTAAACGATTTATCAGCGTTCAAAAAACGTAGTATCTGTTTAAAAGGCAGCTTAAATTTGGTTCATTCCAAACAAAATATGCGCTCACCGAGATAACAATAGTGCGCAAGGTATTGGTGAAAGTTTATTTTTCACAAAATTTCAGTGTAATTTAGCATAAAAATATTTGAATGGTAGAGAGATTTTCCGGTCAAACTTTTAAAAAAGAACTATGAAAAAATGTAATGGTAAAGGCTTTGTTGTATACCTGGTTTCGCATGAAAATGATGCGTTTTTTTTAATTTTCTAGTTTATTTTTTCTTCAATTAGTTTTTCAATTTAGTTTGCAACTGTCAAAAAGTGCTAAATTTTTACATCTAAATTTATTTTTTTCAAATTTAAGATTGTCTTGATTTTATGTTTTTTTTCGGTTTCTAAGTCAATGTATATGTTATAGAGATTTCTAAATTCTGTTAATTTTAATTTTACGAATCTAAGATCGATTAATGCTGAATTTGGGGAGCAATTAGCGAAAGCAAAAAAGAGGCGGCCTTGGAAGAGGTAGACATATAATTTGGTTCACCTCTAACCAATCACGTCAATGTAAAATGAGATATAAATATCAGGGAATTATCTGTAACTCTTCCAAGGCAGCTTCTTTTTTTATTTCGCTAATTGCTCCCCAAATTCAGCATTAATCGATCTTATGTAAAAACTAGTATTCTGTGCAACATGTAAGTGTTAAAATTAAGACAAATTGTTCCATATAAAACACTTTGGTTGCATATGAAGCACCTGTTTCCCTGAGAGTTAAAATCAGATCTTAAGGAGCAAAATTCAGGGTACTGCAAAAGGTTACTTAATTGAGTCGACATGATTTGATTGCGCCTTCTAGGAACACTTACGCACCAAACTGTCTAAAAAATATTCCTAACTATGATTTTCGGACAACTCATCGGCTAGATAATTCGACCTTCTATATTATACTAAGCGTAAATCTGACATTTTCATTTTGCAATTGATAAGCCATAGAAACTATATAGTTTTACCCTTTTACTAAAGACATTCAATGCGCGCCACTAGATATTGAACGGATTCCACTCAAGTGGATGGTTTCGGTAATCGGTTTGAATAAGTTTTGAATATCATTTTCAAATTCAAAATCAAAAGTCCACCAAGGGCTGCTCCATAAATAAAATAAAAATGAGATGAAATTCAATGACTGTAAACTCTCTCTCTATCGTGTCCTTTTCATGTAACATACCCCATTTTTTTAGGGGCCACATGTGCGCGGAAAAAATGTCGTGTAAAGCTCTTTTTGTCCGTTTAACCCCCAGGATAAAATACGTCCGAAATGCACGGATTTGAAATACACAGGGTGCGTCGTTAACCGTAAAATAACGTTTAGTCGAGAAAAAAGTCAAAAAAAAGTTTGAATTCTTATTTTTCTTTAACCGGCAGCCCTATTTTCCGTTAACCGGCAGGTCGCCATTTTACCGCGATTTCGCCTACGCATGTCTCCGTTAACCGAACTATTTGCCGTTAACCGGCAGGTTTTCAAAAAATTTTAGGTGCCGGTTAACGGCTCACCCTGTGTATAACAGCGTTTTTTCCAGACTTAAACATTTACTGCATAAAGACATCTTTAAAACGTTTTTATTGATTTTTTTTTCAGAAACTTTGGCCTTTAGGGAAATATTTTGATTTCGCCAACAGCCCTCTTTTCATTGCGTTCTAAACATAACATTTTCTCCCGCGAGCGCGCTCCTATTGGTTTGCTTCTATTTTGTTCTCCTGTCTAACCAATCACTATCGCGGATTTGAAAATGAGTCATTTTGTCAACTAAAAAGCGTTTTCCCGCAATTAGCGACGTAACCGAGCCATTATAAATTGTTATAGTTTTACCGTAGTTTCTATTTTCACTAAGCTTAAGCTTTCTTTGTGACGCTGCTGTATCCGTGATCCACTATTATTATTATTTTTTCGTTGTTCATGAAAATTTACCAAATTCAATGTTTATACCAACAGATCGTTATAGGGGAGGTCACCTTGGAGGCAAAAATGACAACCTTAATCTGATTACTAAATATCAACATCAGCTTTACGGCTAGTGTCCAAAAAACGACTCTCACTTAAAGGATCCATGCAAGCTTTTTTTTCGTCGTGCAAACTCTGAATTCCAACACCGTTCCACGTATCAGTTTTTCAAGAAGAATTAACAAAAATAAAATAAAATAACAGAAAAACGTAAACTGAGCAAACGATAACCTCAAACAACATGAAATTTGGTCCCTACGTAATAGCGGATTAATGATGCTATTCTTGAAAAACGAACTATAAATATTTATTTTTACAATGTAACAGTTTTTTCAGTAGTTTCCTAAAAAATAATTTACCGCACCAATAAGACTGGAATATGGGTGTGTAATATTAGGCGCTGCGAGGCGCTTCCAACCTAATTGTCCGCGGAATTAAAAAAGGAAGAAATTATTATTTGTTTTCTTCGCGTTGCTATGGTAACGCGGCTAATCAAAATTGGCAGCGCGAGACAATTAAGGTGCTACGCCGACAATATACCCTAAATTGAACAACGAGAAATTCGTATATTGTTTTTTTAATAAGACGTTTATTTTTCCATAATTAGAGTCATATGAAACAAATTTATATGAAAAAACTAGTGAAAACTGCCAGTCCTATTTGAAATTATCCTTAATGTATTTTGTACCAATGTAATCAGTAGTATTAGTCAATTCAAAAAGAAACAAATTCGTGCACTTTGTGCGTTTTTTCTCCGTCTTCTTAACATTATAAGTGCGTTTATTTAAAAGATACGTGTAAGATATTTTACGTCTTTATACTATTAGTGCGATGATAAGACTTACCCGTATCTTTGTTTCGGACAACGCTGATTTAAGAGCGTGAAAAAAAAGACGAACAAAAAAAAATTACTTGCCACGTAAGGTTCCACGTAGTTATTGTTCCAAAAAGATGTTCCAAAAAGAAAGTTCCATCACAATGCTCATTGGATGCCGTCTACTTACCTGCACTTCTTTTTTATGATTTTTTTTTTCAAATCACTAGGTAGGGTGATAGCATTTTTCGTTCTAAATTGTCAATTTTCAATTATTTGTTGTTCAAGTTGGGCAATCTTGCGTCATATTCCGGTATAAAAATATAGTTGATTTTTTGGGATAAACCCTGGAAAACATATTTTTGCAATTGGAGCTATTTTTTAATTGAAGATATAATGCACACTATACCGAAAAATACATTTTTAGTGATAATTGATTTCCAGTGAGAACTAAGCTCAAGTAAACTTAGCCAAAAGTTTTTTTTCAACGTTTTAAAATACACCCCTGCGCCATTGTCTGGCCGGAATTCCCGCTCATTCCTTTATCTGGCCGGAATTTTGAGCAATAATATTCCAGAAAACCCTATTGTTATATGTTGAGGACTGCGCCGTTATCTGGCCATTATTCCGAAATGTTCTTTCACTGAAAATATCGGCCAAATAACGGCGCATGGTAGTGTATCCAACTTTTTCACGATCATTTTACATCTTTTTGACATCAATTACCTACACTGACAGTTATGTAAACCATATGGTAACGATTTCATACGAAGCGTAGACGTTTTTTAGCAAATTAATAAACAGGAAAGGACCCGTGATTACCCTAACCATATACACTTGTGTTTTTTACGTTGCCGTAGTGACACGCTTTATTCGGTTGAGTTCGTAATCCGAAGGTCAAGTCGGTGCTCGAATGCAGTATCACTTCCAACACTAATAACTTTTGTGACCTTCAAACAAGATATGCATCGTCGCCGTTTAACAATTAATGCTCAACGCGATTACTGATTCAAATGCTAAAGGGACTCTCTTTTTTGTCCGTTCTTTAAACATATAGCCAATTTATGCCCTATTTTTTAAAATGCAAATTAGCAGCATACGTTAAATGTAAATATTAACTAAGTAATTTTTTGTTCAGCGATTTGTGTTTGGTGTTTAAANAGAAATGTTTTTTCGGTGAAAGTATCGTCCAGATAACGGCGCATGTAGTTTTCACCGTCATTTTACATCTTTTTGACATCAATTACCTACACTGACAGTTATGTAAACCATATTGTAACGATTTCACACGAAGCGTAGACGGTTTTTAGCAAATTAATAAACAGGAAAGGACTCGTGATCACCCTAGCCATATACACTTGTGTTTTTTTACGTTGCCGTAGTGACACGCTTTATTCGGTTGAGTTCGTAATCCGAAGGTCAAGTCGGTGCTCGAATGCAGTATCACTTCCAACACTAATAACTTTTGTGACCTTCAAACAAGATATGCATCGTCGCCGTTTAACGATTAATGCTCAACGCGATTACTGATTCAAATGCTAAAGGGACTCTCTTTTTGTCCTGTCTTTAAATATATAGCCAATTTATGCCCTATTTTTTAAAATGCAAATTAGCAGCATACGTTAAATGTAAATATTAACTAAGTAATTTTTTGTTCAGCGATTTGTGTTTGGTGTTTAAAATATCAACTGTATGTTTAAAATCACGTCTACTCAGAACAGGGACCGCAAAAGTCGCCTTACACTATTAGCTATGACGTCATATAGTTTAGCTTATTACGTAATAACTTTTTATTATAACGCTCGTTGCAAATGAAAGCGAGGCACAGTGAAGACAGCGTATTGTCCGCGTAACACCTGACTACTCGTTTTGATCTAACTACTCGCGTTACCATAGCAACGCGAGAGAACAAATACAGATTTCTTCCTTTTTTGTTATGCGGACAATTAGGCGCTTCCAACCTAATATTGTATTTTGCATTTCAAGAGTGAAAGTTGTCATTTAAACTTTAACACATGTTTGTCCCTAATCGTTTTAATCATTTTATAACACACGCTTGTATAGGGATATATGATATATACGGTTTTATCTTCTTTTTTTT
>SCLG01000128.1:377090-387614 GCA_004367875.1 Oikopleura albicans
ATTAAAGATTATTAAAAATACAGATTATGAAAAATCATAAACCGGCAATTTGCCGCTAAAACAAAAATTTTCAAACATACTTAGACCATGCTACACAGCTCAAACAAGCAAATGCAAACATTTTGTCACGACCCTCAGCCTCAGTAATTTTGTCGACGGTTTCGACAACGGCTTTGACGAGGCCGGCTTTCGACGAATTGGCACGTGAATCGACAATAAGTCGCCCGGCTGTTATCGACACACGACAGCTACTTCTTCAACGAATTCAACAACAAATGCGGCTAGCAGCTAAGCCGCCGTCCGGAACTAATGCGCATCAAACTGGTTCTAATGGGATAAGATGGGTTCAATGTCGCCCTCTGCTCAAATGTGTCGCTTTTTAGTTGAACTCAACCAAAAAACAAAACATAAACCGATTTTTTTTTTCAATGTTTAATAGGAAATACGAATTGTTGATGAATGGAAGTTTGTTTCGAAATTATGGTTATTTTAAACAGTTAAAAATAATCATTTTGTAAAAGCATTAAAAACATGAAAATTCATAGAATAATGAAAAATCAAGAATAAATAAGATGAAAGGCCTCCGTTTTATTTGTAAGAAACGTTTGTATAAGGAACCATATATTTAAAAAAATACCACGGGTAAAAACCAAATGAAATTTATAAAACGGCTTCAGGCTCTTTTCAAGGTTTTTTTGACTTACGAGTGGGAAATATCTTTATTTAAGGTCCAACCTCTGATCCTTTCTAACCTAGTAACTTATAATAACAAAATGAAGATGATTTTTAGTGTCAAAATTCTTCCTTCTAAAAACCACCTTATTTAATTTTCACAAGGGACAAAATAATATTTAAAAAAATCCTATAAAAAAGTACGTTTATTTGTTATTTCATTACACATTTTTTCTGCTATTTTTAGGTCGCACCTTTGCATGTGCAACTGTAAGTTATTTTGAATCAATTTATTTTGAATTCAGTTAATCATATTTTCGTGAAAAGAGGGCAACGTGTGCGCGGGAAAAGCGTAAACTTGTTTCAACTTGAACGCTTTTATGCGTTCTTTATCATGAGCCATCCCTTATTAAGTATTACCCCTGTATGCCTATTTTGTGAAAAAACCACGTGTGCGCGCACGTAGCAGTTATAAACTTATTTCAACTTAGCGTTTTTTTTATTTTTTTTTGTCACGATTATCACGAGCGACTGGTAGGAAAGTAATTGTTATCTGCCATTCGGCCAAAAACATTTTCCATCGAACTAATTCCTTCTAACGCCAAGATAACGTTGGAATTTTAGTATGAGAGATAATGGTTATAACGAAGCTTATCTCACGGATTCAGTTTTTTCTCGATAGAATTACTGCTGATATATGGTTAGGTCAGGTCATTTTTGATGGCATGACAAATACAATAAGTCATCATAAGAGTTAAGTGGAAAAATAAAATTGGTCGAAAACTTATATTACATACTCTACTTCATTAATTGAATTGTACTTTTTTGGTTATTGCTCTGTCACATGCAGTCCACTTTAATTTTGCCCGGGTCCAATTCGGGTCCATTTGGGTTGGGTCCACTTTTTTCACAATTTTTGCCGACCTTTGGTCACATGAAGGAGCCCAGGACATAGCAGGTTAAATAAATTTGGATTATTGATTAAGCAATTTCGCTAGCCATGTTTTCCCCCAATGTGAAAGTCATATAATATTTTTCTTGACTTGGCCGCGATTANTCTTATGACGTAAAATTGCTTACGCGTTCAAATCTTCCATTCCTCAACATTTTAATTTTCCAGTCGATTTTTTGTTTTTGTTCTTTAAATCCTGAGTCGACTTGTTTTAATTACAATTGTCTTGAGTCAAGACATTTTCCCGAGCCTAATAATCGTCGGAGAAGGGAACACCACTTCGAAAGTGAACCAATGATTATTAATGATTTGCGCTTTGCCTAGGCTGTCTACACCACTAATCTCGTACTGGTTTATTTTGTTTGTCCTAGTTCCACACACAAACGGAATTTCTGGTGTCCGAGGGATACTGGTAGGTGGGCCCCTGGGATTTTGAGAACATATAACCCGATATGATACATAACCCGATTGATTTTTGTCAAATATTAAGTTAACTTGTTACTTGACGTTTTACACGAATTTCCGCCGTCTTTTCTCCCGCATTGTCTAAATAGCCATACTTGAATTTTTTGACGTGAGGAAAAAACTCGAGTTTGGCTATCTAGAAAATACGAAGAAAAAACGGCGGAAATTCATGCAAAACGCTGAGTAGTCATTGGGTATTTATAATTAAGTAAACGTAATTTTAACAATTATTTTTGAAAAAGTGCTCACAAACTTACCCTTGAAATTAGCGCTGAAAACTGGCCTTAAAAATTTAATAAAAAATACAAACAAGACAAATTGGATATTTTTAACCGATGGTTGACAGGTGTATCAACCTGAATAACTTTATTTGTATTTTCTGTTGGACAGCCTAGTTTTGTCCTGAAAATGATCAAACAAAAGGAACCTATTTTTTGGTGAGAGAAGGCTCCTAGTCTAAATAAGGCGAGCGCGTCGCCACTCAAACGTCACACGCGACTGAATTAGAATGTTAACCAAGAATTGATTGTTGTTTTTGTTTGGTAAACATGGCGTGTTACCCAACACAGTGTTTCTTTCTTGCAGGTTGGCAAGCGCAAATAAAAATTCAATGTCATAAACGAGGAACCGCAATTTATGTAATGACGAGGTTTTCGCTTTGTCCGATCGTTCACGTGAATTCACGTGGATGATTAGCCGATAATTACGGTAGTTCGGGCAAAAGGAGATGATTTTTTTTTGCAAAATGGTCCGATAAGGAATTATACAAGGTTATTTGCTCGGCGCTCAATCGTTATGACGTTTAAATTAAGAACGCAGAAAATGCATAAAAATTTATTTTTGGTCATTTGAATATTTTTTGTTTTTTTTTCGTTTTGATATGCCTGGAGATGGCTAAATAGAGAAATCATGTCTTCACGAACTTTCTATTATTTGACCTTATGACCATCACCCTCTTAAGATAGATTTCATTGCAAACAAACCGTAAATTTTACACTGAAAACGGACAAAAAACACTATATTAAAGTCGGCCCCTGGGACAATATCATAAAACTTTCAAACTTTTGAATTGTGCCTATGGTGTTCATCATCTTTCAATGGCGTAGTAAAATCTCGAGTCTGATTGGTTCAAAAAAGTTTGTCAGAAGTGGGATTCGAACCCACGCCTCCAAATGGAGACCAGAACACTCGTCCCGCTGATTCAGCGTAAGCTATAGCTTGAGTCTGGCGCCTTAGACCGCTCGGCCATCCTGACTGATCTAGTAATTCTAGATTTGTTCAGCAATCATAAAATAAACGCATCGAAGATTGACATGATGCGCCGTTAACCGGCTACTAAAATTTTGCGAAAATGGCTCAATGCAAAGTCGTTAAATAATGGTATCTCTGAAAAAAGGTTGGTCCAAAAGTGGCCGGTTAATGGCATATCGGTTTTTGACAAAGTTTAGTTGTCTTCTATTAATAATAAGCTGAATCCTATGAATAAACGAGTTTATGAAGACAGGTGAATCGGCGGAACTTTTTCGGTTAATTACACTTTTACACAATTAATCGACCAAATGTTTCGCCAATTCGTATTTTATACCAATTCCGACGGTGCTCAATTGCGCATTGACAATTAGTATGTACATTCCCAAGGGTTTGGTTATTTTTTCTATCAAAAAATGCGTTTTAATCCGATTTCGTCACAGTTACTTCGAAGTTGAAACAACGTGCGTTAAAACGCGAAATAGCAGTCAAATTGACTCGCCCAATGTCGTAATTTTCTTCGCAACACAAGTGGCCATGAAGAGAAGGGCCGAGATGATCTCGCATTTTTTTTTGTTTTTTTATTCGTAATTAAAAGCCGATTAGACTTCCATCATGTTTTTTGGACTGGTAATTAATAAACTGCTGATTAAATGGTTCGTTATATATGTAATTTATTGTTAAGTTTGTATGATTAGTTATTTTTTCAAATCCCGCAAGGTGCATGAACCGAAATAAACCGTTTTTATTGACTTTTTCTTGCTTGTTTGTCTAACGGTGGTCAGTAATGATCGGTTATATTCAGCTTAACCGGTATCAGTCATGATGGCCGAGCGGTCTAAGGCGCCAGACTCAAGCTATAGCTTACGCTGAACCAGCGGGACGAGTGTTCTGGTCTCCATTTGGAGGCGTGGGTTCGAATCCCACTTCTGACAAAGTTTTTTTTTTCAGCAGTACATTTTACTTTTATGTTTTTAGGTCGCACCATTTTGCATAATTGGTTTATTTCGACGTGTGATCACTATGAACATCGACCTGTTTTGCGGCTAAAATCGCACGTTATGGCTACATGGGTAGGCATAGGGTTAGCAGAGACAAAATTAATACACCACCTGCGCCGTTATCTGGTCGACATTTTCGCCGAAAAAACATTTTGTTATGTAATAATGGCCAGATAACGGCGCAGCCCGTATAAAGATAGGGCTTTCTGAAAAACCCATTTTTTTATTTTCTTCTATTAATCAGGAAAATGTCCCCTTACATGGATTTAGAGTGGATGTATATAGTTCGTTGGTAAAAAGCTGTTGTAAGTTTTATATTTTTAATCACTTGTCTTACCAAGAAAATTACGATATCAATTGAGTGCTATTTTGCACTTTAACGCACGTTGTTTCAGTTCAAAAGAAACGGTGCCAAAATCGGATTAAAACGCATTTTTTATGATATCGCGTGAGAAAACCATTGATCAATGTATTGTTCCATGTGAGGGTGTTGTTCTTGTGGTGGTTATATTGTATAATCTTTTATATATTAACCGCGATTGGTTACCAAAACCACTAAGGTGTTGAATTCGCCAGACCATGACGTCTGAAATAGAAATAGGGTGTAAAAATAATGTTTTGAGGTAATACTCCGCGTTTAACGTGAATTTCCGCCGTTTTTGTTTCTTCCGTGTTTTCTAGATGGCTAAACTCGAATTTTTCCGCACTTCAAAAACTCGAATAATGCTATCTAGAAAATACGAGAGGAAAAAACGGTGGAAATTTTTGTAAAACGCTGAGTACAAGTAATGTTTTATACTTTAATTCTAGAATTCACTTATACAAAAAACTGTTACGAAAAATAGTCACTCGTTTTCCTAATAACTTTTTTTTCGAAAAATAAGTGCTAAGGCCATGGCTCGGCATAACCCAGCAAAATAATGGGCAGTTAATTTGAACCTGGAAGGCCAGCTGGCTACTGCCGAGCCCTGGCTACTGCCGAGCCATGGCTAGCCTTAAATTGAAACCTATTGCAGGCCGTTTTTAAGATAAATAATGTTAAGATTGATCACCGTAAATATACAGACGACTTAAATGAACAGTATTTCGAAAACGCCAAGCGAATTTGGCGCATAATTGTTTATACATAGAAACCAAAGGTGGAACGCAAGACATTCCAAAGTATACGCAGAATCGAATAATCTGCCTACTACTTACGCATTCTTTGTTTTCTCAAAAATGCTTACATATGCCATTCGTCACATTTCGATACTGCCAAAGTTACATTAAGTATATTAATTTTCTTTAAAAGTAATAAACAAATAAAAACGGTCACTTATATATAAAAATAAAATTAATAAAAAAACTGCAAGATAATTGCGTAGACGCAAACGAACAACAAAGGTTCAAAAAACTACTCATTTTGTTCAGAAAATGGAAATTAAGACAGGATTTTTCTAGAAAAAGCTATAGTTACCAATTGGGTGTCCGCGGTTTGGCCTAAAATCCATACCAGAAGCAATAAGAAAAATCAGACTATACGTTTTGGTCATTTTGGAATGAGATTTCAAAAAAAAAAATTTTTTTTCAAAATTTTCGAAAAGGAAGAACCCCCGCTACATTTTTTTGCTCAGTGGAATATCCTGAATCCACTGCACAAACTTTTAAAGTGATTTGAAGACCCTCGATGTGATTTTACCGCGGACACTCTAGTCACCGATGGCCAAAAAGCTTGAATTTACCACATGTTCGCGTTTCAACATATTCTGGCATCATCGCATCAGTTGAAGCGCATACACACGGTATTATTCGGAAGTTTCAAAAATTGTTGCCGGTGAAAATGCATAAATAGGGTGTTGTTTTAAGTTTGGCGTAACTGATTTGACACCCTAAATCAATTTTGATGGAACTTTGACCTTCAGGCTTGTTAAGTTTGCTTATTGTTAGATAAAGTAATCGTTTTTGTTATTTTCCACCCACACGTGTATATCTTACGTCAGAGAGAAAATGTGATTAAGGCCGGAAAAATAAGCGCATAATTTGCCGGGTTTACCAAATTCAATTGATATAATTACATAGAAAGGTCATTGACTAACCAAACGTCAGCCACAGCAAAATCATCTCTTTTCGCCTCGAATAATGATCACAAAAGAAAA
Source organism: Oikopleura albicans (assembly GCA_004367875.1). Lineage (NCBI taxonomy): Eukaryota > Metazoa > Chordata > Appendicularia > Copelata > Oikopleuridae > Oikopleura > Oikopleura albicans. The sequence goes on from SCLG01000128.1 coordinate 383,564, forward strand.
CTATTCCGTCCGATTTTTTCACGTTTTATTTTTTACCCTATTTTGTACCAGGGTAGACTGTCCAAAGCTTTTCACTTATGAATTGTCCGAGAGTTATGCCTAAGGCAATCGGCGATCGAAATTCTTAGTTAGGGCTTATTAACCCTTCACTTACCACCTGACTAATAAATTTAGTCATTCGCCATAAATCACTATTAGGTAGTACTACTACATAAATCACTACTAGGTACTAGGTTTACGATATAGTCTTCCCATAAGGGCCGTTTTCGTTTTTTGGAAAAGCGGCCGTTATGAGAAAACGGCCCTTATGGGAGTAAGTCATGATCTCGCCCTGTACAAAATAACATCGATTAAGGCTGAATTTGGGTCGCAATTGGCGAAATAAAAAGAGAGGCGGCTTTGGAAGAGGTAGACGTATTTTTCAATACGCGAACATTTAATTTGGTTCACCTCTAACCAATCACGTAAATGGAAAATGAGATGACCTCTTCCATGGCCGCCTTTTTTTTTCGCCAATTGTGGCCCAAATTCAGCCTTAATCGATTTTATGTGCATTTAGCGATTCTTGGCATGATGTTTAAACTGTGACAAAAGCTTGGTACAGCCTACCCTACTATTTTTTTACTTTTTTTAAATTTATGCAGGAGCATACGATAGCATTTAACAATGTTCAAACTAAGAGCACTAATTTTTTTATCTTTTAGATTTGAACGAATGTGAGACGGATGACAATCCATGTTCAAATCATGCCGTATGCACAAATACGGTGGGAAGCGTGACATGTGAATGTAAAAAGGGCTTTACCGGTGATGGGTTTTCATGTACCGACAATAATGAATGTGAACTGGGAACGCATAATTGTGCTNCGAAATTTTCAAGCACCAAAATTTCTAGAATTTGATGGCGAAATGAACTTGGTCATGCTTGATATCATTAGTTAACACCTTAAATTGTAATAAAAACATCAAATATGTGACAAAAATGGACATCACTGATTTCTGGGTTCAGTTTGTACACAACATGACTGACCGGTCCTTAAGACAGGATTTTTCTAGAAAAAAAACTATGGTTACCAATTGGGTGATTTCAAAAAAAAATTCAAAATTTTCGAAAAGGAAGAAGCCCCGCTACAATTTTTTGCTCAGTGAAATATCCTGAATCCGTTGCACAAACTTTTAAAAAGATTTGAAGACCCTCGATGTGATTTTCCCGCGAACACTCTAGTCACCGATGGCCAAAAAGCTTGAATTTACCACCTGTTCGCGTTTCAACATATTCTGGCATCATCGGATCAGTTGAAGCGCATACACACGGTATTATTCGGAAGTTTCACAAATTGTTGCTGGTGAAAAGGCATAAATAGGGTGTTGTTTTAAGTTTGGCTTAACTGATTTGACACCCTAAATCAATTTTGATGGAACTTTGACCTTCAGGCTTGTTAAGTTTGCTTATTGTTAGATAAAGTAATCGTTTTTGTTATTTTCCACCCACACGTGTATATCTTACGTCAGAGAGAAAATGTGATTAAGGCCGGAAAAATAAGCGCATAATTTGCCGGGTTTACCAAATTCAATTGATATAATTACATGGAAAGGTCATTGACTAACCAAACGTCAGCCACAGCAAAATCATCTCTTTTCGCCTTGAATAATGATCACAAAAGAAAACTATTCCGTCCGATTTTTTCACGTTTTATTTTTCACCCTATTTTGTACCAGGGTAGACTGTCCGAAGCTTTTCACTTACTAATTGTCCGAGAGTTATGCCTAAGGCAATCGGCTTACAGTCCCTACTCCCAATACGGACGCTATTTTCGGAAATAAAAACCTCCATATTGGGAGTAGTGACTGTACTACAGGGACCTTAACTGCATTTTCAAAACAACCACCCCTGTAGGTTTTGAAAATGCAGTTAAGGTCCCTGTAGTACAGTCCCTACTCCCAATATGCACGTTTTTGATTCTCGAAAATAGCCCTTCACCTGACTAAATCGGCAGATCATTTAAATTTAATCATTCGCCATAAATCACTACCAGATTTACGATATAGTCTTCCCATAAGGGCCGTTTTCGGTTTTTGGAAAAGCGGCCGTTATGAGAAAACGGCCCTTATGGGAGTAAGTCATGATCTCGCCGTGTACAAATAATGTGCATTTTGCTATTGCTTGGCATGAAGCTTAAACTGTGACAAAAGCTTGGTACAGCCTACCCTACTTTTTTTTTACTTTTTTTTAAATTTATGCAGGAGCATACGAAAGCATTTAACAATGTTAAAACTAAGAGCACTAATTTTTTTATCTTTTAGATTTGAACGAATGTGAGACGGATGACAATCCATGTTCAAATCATGCCGTATGCACAAATACGGTGGGAAGCGTGACATGTGAATGTAAAAAGGGCTTTACCGGTGATGGGTTTTCATGTACCGACAATAATGAATGTGAACTGGGAACGCATAATTGTGCTGCATTGGGTGGAAAGTGTTGGAATAAACCTGGAGGATATGGATGCAAGTGTGATGTCGGCTTTTCTGGCAGTGGCTGGAAGTGTCAAGGTAATAAAAAAAAATAAAGAAGATACAGTCCCTGCTCCAAAATCGTTACGATTTGTGGTTCAAAAAATCGTAACGATTTGGGGTCATGACGTCATTTCGTAACGATTGGGGCGGAACGATTTGGGAGCAAGGGCTGTACTATAAAAAAGCCTTTTTTGGCAACGTCTCAATCGGTCTTTTTTGTGGCGAAAGGTTAATCCGCCAAAAATGACGTCATTTCGTAACGATTTGGGGCGTAACGATTTGGGATCAAGGGCTGTACTATAAAAAAGCCTTTTTTGGCACCGTCTCAATCGGTATTTTTTCTTTTGTGGCGTGGAAGGGTAATCCGCCAAAAAATTCCCAGTTATGGCCAATCAGAATGCGCAAAAGGAGAAAATTTCGGCACTATCTGACCCGTTTTTTTTTGCAGTACGGCTATGTCATTAAATTTATGGGAATTTCCATCACTTTATTTTTCCACAATCAAACACTGATGTGTCCAATGGCGAAACTGTGAACAAATTGGCATTGCTCTACATTCTAATTATAGGCTCTGCGGTGGTGTATTTAATCTAGCCTGGTTCTTTCTTTTTGAGCTCGTGTATATGCTTTATACACAAAAAAGTAATAATAATTTTTGAGTATGTCATTCTTTAACTTGAATTTTTTTTTTCAACAACTTAGAAAGAAAAGATTGACGTGAGTCACATTCTCGCATTGATACAAATCTTCTAACGGACTGTTTTTTTTCTGAATGCGAATTTTTTGAGTCAAACGTTTAAGAAAAAGGCGTGTCTCGAATTATCCTATGTTAAGAGGTACTGAGTTGTGTGCAGGTACTGCATATTGCCTGCTTTTTAGCTAGGTTTTTGATAGAAGGATCACATCTATATGTCTTTTTTTGCACTTTGGACCGTTTTTGAGAAACCTCTGCAAAATAACATTACCCTATTCCGAGTTTTTTCAAAGCGACCGCGAATTTATTAATAAAACGACGATGCTCTCATAAAAAACGTTCTTCTCATGACAACTTTATTTTAACCTACTCGGGGTCTGGTTACAAGGTCAAGCCCTAAAAACTGACTTGACCTTAATGCGCTTGAAAAAACTGACTTGACCTTACAACCTTGACCTGTATAACCATCTGAATTTTTTTCCATAATACGATCTTATTGCTGGGAAAAAGTTAAAAAAGACATGATTTCTATAGAAAAAAGATGTGCGCGCGAAGGGAGGTAAAAAGTGTAAAAAGACATGATTTTTAAAAGTTTTTTTCCAAAAAACATGCTTCTCAAAAAAGCTGACTTAACCTTATAAGTTATAACGGTCATATCTTGTGACCTTATAACCAGACACCGCTGTAATTTACCTTATCGGAAGTCAAACATTCGAAGGTTTTCTGTATTCATATGGTTTATTTCACTAAAACTATGAGTTTTTAAAGCATTTTTCGATTTCAAAATTATTTACAATATAATCAATGAGCCCAAATCTTATCAATAAAATATATCTATAAC
>SCLG01000128.1:388046-406114 GCA_004367875.1 Oikopleura albicans
TGTAGTCTAGAACGATTGATCTTGACTTGTTTATGGTAAATATAATATTTACCATAAATAACTCCAGGACAGCGATAATATGTTGAAAACATGTTATTCACCGTTTTTTTTTGTGGAAAATTATTCTAAAATAAAAATCTTGTCCTTGTCGTTTATTTCTTCCTACTCAAATATGTCATTTTCAGCAGTTTAGACATCGTCGTACAACAACATTTTTTTTTTCGCTGCCCTAAAATATCAAACGCGTTTTTACTTCGGCCCGAAAGTTTCTATTTTTGGTTATAAACGGGCATCAAACATCATGTTAAAATTAGGTCAACATTTGTTCAAATTGTTTGTTTAGATATCAACGAATGTGGAAAAGCTGAATCGCCATGTCACGAACGTGCCGAATGCCATAATGAGCCAGGAACTTTCAGATGCAAGCGTTCGGTTTATCAAAGTCGTTGGTAAGATGTCCGCGGTTAAAACTTGCAGGGGGCAAACAATGCGCAAGTCTAAATTTGTTCTAGATAATTCGGATAAGTTCGTAGTCAACTTCAAATTGACACGAGCGTTTTCAACCCCGTTTCGCGGGGCTGCTTTGTCATTAGACTGGATACACGCGCGCTTTTAAGCCCCATTGGCGGAGCTCAGTATACGTATTAGATACAGGGCTCTATGGAATTACTATTTATTTGTTCGCGAGTTCGCGAGTTATTTATTGTGAGTCCTAACAGTAATAGTAATAATAATTTTTTAGTCCCTATATTGACAAAAAGTCTTCTTATATCTTGACACATTTAGTCCAACATGTGAAAGTGTCTAGATATGAGCGACACAACTGTATGTCAAGTTTAGTTAATGTTATAGACAAAGTTTCTTACATTTTCGATAATGGGTATTTGATTTTCTTAATTGTTTCGAACAAAAAAAAATGGTAAAAAATATTTGTAGTGACGTTTTTAATTATACATGTGCCGGAAATGTCTTTTTTGTCTGCTGTAAGAAGAAAAAGCACAAAACAAAACAAAAAATGAACAAAAACAAGTATTTTTTTCGTTTGTTTTCAGAAGTGTTATTTTAAGAAACGTACGTGTTGTTTTGATGTTATCTTGTTTATGTTACATAAATGTTAAACTGAAGGCCTTGATGAGTGATGTGAACATAATATTTGAGCTTCTTTTTTTTCTTCTTGTCGAACGCTAATAGGCCTTCGTGTCCATATTGCCAAAACCAACTACTAATATTAAGAAGTTGCATTTAATGCCGGAATCGTCTTCTGGATAAGACTGTAACAATCCGATTAAAAATGAGGTATTGTGTGTATTTGGGCATGGGAAACGCAGAACGGGCCGCCTATTTGATCATACCAAAGCAACCGTTGCACACCCTTGTTTTTAAATATATTTTTCGAGTTTAACCTTCATCTGGCACCGGCGGCCGCATTGTTGATTTTTTCGAATTTTTAATAAAATGTTTTTGCTGAAACTGTTTTTGAAACTAGGGAAAATGTTTTGAAGAGAATGGTCTAAAATGGCTTTTCGAAAGAACGTTTTTTGGGAAAATTAAAAATAGGCGTTTAAAAAGCCGTTCCTATTTTACCAGTTTGAGTTGTTCGCGTCCCATTCAAGCCTTTAGGAGATACAGACTACACCACCTAACCAGTGTTGGAAACGTTGGGAATTGGGCGAATCAAATTCCTGCGTTAGCCAAAGTTGACCAATCAAATCGCTGCTTTCCCAACGTTTTCCAACACTGCACCTAACCAGTTATCTTGACAACTGCTTTGTTCGAAAAATGTAAAAATAATCTGGAATAGTGATACACTTCGGTCAAAAAACTGTTACAACTTTGTTTAGATAACTGGGTAGGTGGTGTATGCTATAAAGTTCCCATGTTGGTTGCGTGCGTTGTAGTTTCAGCCAACGTGTAGCATTCTAAGAAATGAAACACGATTTGGGTTTGATCATTGCTTCTACGGATAGCATCCAACGAATCGTTGTTTATAAAGTCAATCTCGCCGTTTGATATGATCCACCCGCAACATTTTAATATATGCGGTATAATTTGCAAACTTGGGTTATCTGGCGTTTCAACTTCCCATGGACGCCAAAAATAATGTTACGTAATGGATGGTCCCGAAGAAACGAAATAAAACAAACATTATTTTCGATATAATTTTTAACGCATTTTTCCATCAGTCGCATTTTGTTTGTTTTTCCATGTAGCCAATTGGAAGACACCTTAAATCGCACTGGCCAATCCGCTGTGCGGCTAATGCGATAATTTTATCTTTTTCCTTTTTAACAGTCATGCGCATATTGGGTAGCTAGCTACCCATTTTCACTTTATTTCTAAATAAAAAGAGAACGGCTTGTGATAATAAAAAACGGACAACGGATTTAAAATCAAAAAAAATTGTTTACGTTTTTATATGGGAGCAAAATATTTTTTTTAGAAAATTGTTTTTTACGTTTGGGTACGTGGAGGACGAGGATTAAGGTTGAAAATCACCCCAGTAAGAGAAGAAGAACAGGGCTTCAAAATAAAATAATAATAAAAAAATCCGTCAAAAAAATCCGCCATTGTTTGGCGCGATAGAGCAAATTGGTTAGCTAGCTACCCCAGATGCGCATGACGGTTATAGTAAACTCGATGCGCATCATTTGAAATTGCATTATTTACAAATATAAGTAATCATTTTTTGTTTGCTCATTAGCTTTCATAATGTAAAATCTTTATAATTTCCCCTTTATTTTTTTCTTATATTCACGCGTTTTGTCGTAAATCCCTAACGATCTCACTACATCACTTTTCTGGTTTCATTTTTTTATGTTTCCGATTGATTATTGATTTATGTATACATCCGAGGTTGGCGACAATTGAAAATCCCGTCCCCAAAGTCTGTGAATTGAACCCGCGCCATAATCAGTGTTTTTTGGTAACTTTTATAACTTTTATTGACAAATTAACGTAATGTGTTCATCGAAAAAGTATTCATTTCAATCGCAAAAACTAACAAAAACTGATATGTTGGACGCAACGTTTTTTAATCTTTGATTACGCGTCCTTTTATCGTTTGGGGCTATAGAGGGGATAGCATGACAGTCTTCAGTGCATACAGAATTTACACACCTTATAATAACACGAGTCCATGAAGTGGTTATAAGGGCAGGTATGCGGCATAGTTTATGGGCCATAACTTATGGTCCTTTGGTTAGCAAATATGGTACGGTACGTTTTGAAATCGCATACAGTCCCTGCTTTCAAATTGTGCACCCTCAAATTGTGCACTCTCAAATTGTGCACGACTGCCAAATTGTGCACTTTTTCAGGAAAATTTACGTGTTGAATCCGATATGAAAAGTAAAAAGTTGTCTGACGACGGAGTTAAACAAAAAACGTAAAAAAAGTTTGAGTTATTATGTGTACCATGATGAGCGACTGCCAAATTGTGCACGACTGCTAAATTGTGCGCGACTGCCAATTTGTGCACGTTTTTCGGAAACGTAAATTGCACAATTTAAAGGTCGGGACTGTATGACAGATATACCAAAAACTTTTATTATACAACTTTTCAGGGTTTAGACTTTAAATATAAAATTTTATAGACCTGCAGTTTTCTGAAACTGACATAAAACGGATACCACCCGTTAAATTTAAGCGCATCATGTTGAAATTTCAAATATTTATGTCATTTAGCACGATTATAATTTTAAACCTAATGATGTATAACACAGACCTTCCGTTCCATTTTCAAATTGCTTGAATGCAAGCCCACGTCAATTAAACTGCCAGAAACAGCTTGTATTTGTTTTGATTGACGCTTGGCGTTAACCTTGACATGGTCAACTACCCGGCTCGATTAGAAACCGCAAGTAAAAAAAGTATTAGAATCGGAGATTAAACCATGTATCAACGAGACGTTTTAGAACCTGTCAAACCATTAACCAAGCAAAACTTTTTTTTTTAGTATCTTTATTTGATTTTGTGTTTTAACAATTTGAAATACTAAATAAACGTAATTTTTCATGAAAGCAAGGCTTTTAGAATTTAAAAAGAAAAAAAGTGATGAGCAATCGGAGTTTTAAAAAATGCATTTTCAAATTCCTTAAGTTTGTTTACAAAAATATGATCGGTCGCTTTTCGAGCACGCTGATTGGCCGATTCTTTCTCTTTGTCAATTTCGATTGCTCACCACTTTTTTTTCAGCGTCATAATTTTTTTTTCTTTCATTTATCCTTATTTTTTTTATTCTCAATGCCTTGCTTTCATGAAAAAATGTGTTTATGTCATCAAGTATTTTTTGAAGAGAAAAAAAGAAGATACAGGCTTATCGCCGATAAGTTATCGGCCATATCCGATAATATTATGAGTCATAACCAATTTTCATATCTTGACAATTTTATCGATTTTGTTTAAAATTTTTGTGTTAAAAATACATTTTGATTTTATTTGATTACTAGTGGATATTCACACTAAATTTTTGTACCATTAAATACTTTTGTTAAAATGAGTGAAATATACCTGAAGTTCAAGTTTTGAACTATTTTCACAATAATTTTTTAAAATTATTTTTTTTCTCATTTTTTTTGTCTTTTTAAAAACAATGAACATCAATTTTTAATTTTTCGTTTAAAAATAAAGCCTGTTTTAAAATGGAATCAAAGTGGGATGCACCCCAACTAAAAAAGATTTTTTCAGTTGTAACGGTATGAAAATAGAAATAAAACAATAATTTGTTACACAAATTTGAGTTGAACTTATACATGTATTATTGGAAAACGGCTAACGCCAAAAATCATAAAGTCTTTATACTGAGCTTGTCATAGTTTTAAACCGTCTAATATGATACGGCGATTATAGAGTTTTTTTTCAAAACTCTTCAATTTACCACGGATGCGTGTTATAACAAAACGTGGCAAGATGGATTAGCCCATTTCGGTCAGCACAAACATAATATTTTAAGAAAAAATTTCGGCAAGATAACAATACCGACCGCTACGGCCGAGTGTTGAATTTTTAAAATCATATTTTTATTTTAAATACAAGTTTATAATCCGTATTTTCTCTTGGGCGTTTTTTTTCTAACCGGTGGTGCTCTTCGAATGGGCAAGACTCGTCGTTTATGGGGTACACTTTCGGCACAATCATATTGTCGAGGTCGTATCTAGTAATTCCAATTAATTATGAAAATCCAGCTCATAATTCAAACATTAATGGGAATTATTGGAGCACACTTGATTGCGTCAAAAGTGGACCTATAAGGTCATCTTCAAATCAAGATATGATAGAACCGGTAGTATAATGCGTTCCAAGAACGTATGAATTGTATTTTTTTTCTGAAAAAATGTGGGATAGTTACGTGAATGTACGTTTCTCCAAATTGTCGCGATTTGTTATCTTGACTTCCGGCGTACTTGTATTATACGACCTCGAAACCACTTGATGTGTTTGTTATAAAAAGCAGAAACAGAATGGAATTTTCAGAATAAAAAACGTACCCCCTTAACAAAATTCCTCTATAAAAACTAAGAGAGGTAATAAAAGTTAAAAAAGAAAACTAATTTAAAAGGAGTACATACTTATAACAAATATTTATAATACTGGCGTGAGGAAAAAAGTGTCACCGAGCAAATTTCGTTTGGAGGTTTAAATAGGTACTCGGTCGTATCTATTCTACGACTCATGTCGAGCTCGGTGACAACCTGACGACCTACACCAGTAATCTAATTGAGCAAAAATTAATAAAATAATAATTAAAATTATTGAAATTGATATAAATAATAAAAATTATTAAAAATAATAAAATTTATTGAAAAAAAATCAGTCTTTGATAGAAGCCGTAAAAAGTAGCAGGAACCACCGCCAACTGGCAAAAGTTTTAATGAACAATAAATATAGCCATAATAAGTCATTTCCGGTACAGATAAATTTGCCATCGGCGTTTCAAATATAACGTTTGAATTTTTTTCTTGTGAAAAAATAGACCGTCCTGTCGAATTTGTCAAGATCAAATTATCCTTTCAAAGTCGGCAACTCGGCGCGAGATAAATGACTAAAATATATGAAAAAGGGACACTTACTGGTTTGTACTTTACACTTGATACGTAGCTTGCGGGTGCGTTGGCCCTGTAGGAAGGCAGTCGCAAATCGGTCTAGCACTTTTTGTTCTACTTGGAACACTTCAGAAAATTTCTACGTAACCTATCAAGCAATAGATCCGGACTTAGTTATAATTAAAATTTGCAAAATTCAGCAAAAACAGGAAAAAATCCGGCTCCTTTTCCACTTCATACTCTGGTCCAAGTTATTTTTGACCAAAATGCCACGTTTTTTGGGGGGAGAGGGGCCTCTATAATTATAAAACAAATGTTTAGTTTTTTTTTAAACGCGATAATTACGCCACTAAAAATACTTCCAATTACCCATAAGGATAAGCTGGCCTGGTCAAGAGCAAAAAAAAAACCACAAAATTCAGTAAGATTTTGGTCCAATCAATATTGACTTGCTTACGTCATTGGACCAATTGAAAGGATTTTTTTTATCGTGTAATTGTACTTTTTGCATAATTTATTTATATTGTTATGATGGCTAGTGAAAATAGGCTGTTCACGGAATCAAATAGTCCGGAAAATTCCGAAATCCGGTACAAATAGAATAGAACCACACTGTTCATTCAAGTAAAATAAACATAAAACTATTTTCAAGTAAAGTATGTACCACTCGTGTATTTTTAGAGCTTATCATATAATATGTTTGTTTATAAGAAACGCATTGTTAACTCTCAGGGGGAAGGAGTTTTTGGGAACGCGTAGGGGGAAAATGCGTGTAAATAAACACGCACTTAAACAATTCACAATAAGTTCGCAATAATTCAAAAAACTGGTAACACCAAGTTGTAGAGCTCGTCAAACTACGTCGATCTGACTATTCATAATTTGATTTGGGCCACCAGGGCCCCTAGAGAGCTGTTTGAAATCTCCAACTTACGCAAAAAACACCGTCAATCGAATTTTCTCGAAAAGTTGAGGGGGGTCACTAATACCCGTTTTGCCCTACGGGGCCTCCATATACCTTAAATCGACGAAAAAATCAGTTGCGTGTCCATTTACACGCACTTCCCCCTGTGAGTTAATCACGCATTTTTTAATCACGCATCTTTTAATCACGCATTTTTCACATCATAAATTTCGCCAATATCGTTCAATACTACGGATAAGCACCTAATAAATGTATAAGAATAATAATTAATTCGATTACGAAATTAGCTGAACAAGTAGCCTAGAATCAATATTTGCGGGATAATTAAATCGTTAACGCTACGGTTGAATCCGCCTCGTCGGTTATTGAATCCGCCCACCTGCCAGTTTGCTGCCTTTTTTCCTGGCGGGTTGAAGCAAAAACCTCGTAAGCAACTGATGACAAAACATTCGTAAATTTATCCTTACTAAATAGTCCAAGTCGAAGGTAAATGGGCAAATATTTTCGTTTATGCTGACTATTGCACGTCAAAATTAAATTAGTTAAAAATAATATACAATAAGCTTTTTTTAATATAGAAATTAGTTGTTTTCCAAAAAAAAATCATCTGTTTGGCAGTTCATTCGTGCATTTTTGCGCTTGGAAATTTCAATTCTAGAACGGCCCCGTAGGAGCCGTTATGTTTCGGCACATACGAATTTCCGACAAATGGCCTACGCATTGCGCCATTATGTTCCAGACGGTGCCGTTATGTTTCCGGTTTTTGGAACAATTTGGTGAAAACGTAACGACGCAGGGGGTTATTCCGTAACTTATGAAGAAAAATAAACAGTACAAAATCGAACATAAAATGTTTTTAAAATGTTTTTTTTAAGTTTTTTTTTTAAAGTTTTTAAAATCAAAAAAAACTGTTAAAAAGCGGGTTATATACATCCCCCCGCCGCGGAGGGATGCCCCGCGCAGTTATTCGCGACAAAAACAAACCGGCCTGATAACTGCCCAGGGCGTAGTGAAAAAAAAAATCGGGAAAAACCCGATAAACCCGAAAAACCCGATAAGCGGACGCCTGATAAATGCGCAGGGGTTATTTAAAAATGATAAAACGGACTAAAAATCTTCAGTTTGAAACCCAAATTTGGTCAAAGATGATAAAAATTAAAAAAAAACTGACATAGGAACACAATCCATAAAAAAAACTGATCCAAAATTGAGAACGATAAGAAATTTATGACAAAATTTGGGGCATATATAATACGTTAGTAAATTTATCTTTAAACTAAAAAGTGCATGTAGTAGCTAACGACATAATTCATTTAGCTGAAAACCAATATAAAATAGGGTTTTTTAAACCAAATTGAGTTTTTGTTTAAGAATTTTCGTCTATTTCTTCAAAGTAATTAAAGGGGTGGATTAACTCCCTCTAACCGATCAGGCAGAATTCTGCCTTAATCGACTTTCATCGTTAATTACAGCAACACCGACAGGGCTTTTTTAAAACGGACTACAGTTTTTGACTCTTGAACCGAAACTACGTTTTCACATATGGTTGACAGGTTTGTGCTACTTGTTAAANTGCCAGTTTGCTGCCTTTTTTTCCTGGCGGGTTGAAGCAAAAACCTCGTAAGCAACTGATGACAAAACACGCGTAAATAAAACATTCGTAAATTTATCCTTACTAAATAGTCCAAGTCGAAGGTAAATGGGCAAATATTTTCGTTTATGCTGACTATTGCACGTCAAAATTCAATTAGTTAAAAATAATATACAATAATTTTTTTTAATATAGAAATTAGTTTTTTTTCAAAAAAAAATCATCTGTTTGGCAGTTCATTCGCGCATTTTTGCGCTGGGAAATTTCAATTCTAGAACGGCCCCGTAGAAGCCGTTATGTTTCCGCACATACAAATTTCCGACAAATGGCCTACGCATTGCGCCGTTATGTTCTCGACGGTGCCGTTATGTTTCCGGTTTTTGGAACAATTTGGTAGAAACGTAACGACGCAGGGGTTTATTCCGTAACTTATGTAGAATAATAAAGAGTACAATATCAAACATAAAAAGTTTTGTAAAAAAGTTCTGTAAAAAGTTTTGTTAAAAAGTTTTAAAAACAATAAAAAAACTGTTTAAAAGCGGGTTATATACATCCCCCTTGCAGTTATTCGCGACAAAAACCAACCCGCCTGATAACTGCCCAGGGCGTAGTGAAAAAAAAAAATTGTGAAAAACCCCGCTTATAAGCGGACGCCTGATAACTGCGCAGGGGTTATTTAAAAATGATAAAACGGACTAAAAATCTCTAGTTTGACACCCTAATTTGGTTAACGATGATAAAAATTCAAAAAAAATAACATAGTAACAAAATCGATAAAAAAAACTGATCAAAAATTGAGAACGATGTTAAGAAATTTATGACAAAATTTGGGGCATTATGGGCATATATAACACGTCAGTTAATATATCTTTAAACTAAAAAGTGCATGTCGTAGCTAACTACATAATTCAGTTAGCTGAAAAATAATATAAAATAGGGTTTTAAAACCAAATTGAGTTTTTGTTAAAGAATTTTCGTCTATTTCTTCAAAGTAATTAAAGGGGTGGATTAAGTAGGAAATACGTAACGGAATCCGGAACAATTGTCACGGCAAGTTTTTGTATCAAATATTTATCTTATATTTATTGTATTTTTGACCTGGTTCGGATGCTTTCGAGAAATTGCGGTATTGAAAATATCCGTTCGGATTATTTTATGACGATGCCGGTTCCATTTTTTGTTTATATGGGTAAAACGGTCCACATTTAGTCCGAGAGTCTTTATTAGCCGGTTTAAAGGCCATAATTTAACTACTTTTTAAACCATCGCGCGTGCGCTTAAGTACCCGGTTTGCTCACGAATTTGTTAAACGATTTTCTCGATTGCCAAGCAAAATTATGTAGACTTTGGGGTCTCTAGATTCGCACCCTCTAGATGTGCATATTTCTTTAGATGTGCACTTTTTCGAAAAACCTCTGTAGATGCATCAACATCTAGATGAGCACGTTTTTCGGATATCGAAAATGCACATCCGGAGACAGGCTGTAATACAAAAAATGGCCTCTCTCACTAATTGTACTTTATGGTTAGCTAATCAGCGATCAGAGATTTGAGAGAGGCCTTTATTATGCCACGGTTATAAATTAGGGGGTTCTAGAATACAATTCGGTTCCAAAAATAATTCACTCTAGGCAACCATTCAATAGCAAGTATATTTCAATAAAATTTTTATTATTCCAGACGTAAGGCACGGTCAAATCAATTTAAAAAAAAAACAAATAAATAAATAGAGACACTCAAAGATTACGAAGATCTTATTTTGCAAACAAAATTATTTGCCAGAATATCGTTTGTTTTTTTCGTCTGATGCATAGCAGATGTATACACGTCATGATGAAGACGTAAATTCAGCTAAATTTAATTGATTTACAAAGTACGTGTATAATTGTATGTATCCTTTTTTGTAAAATAAAATGTTGTTAAAAAGTATAAGAAAATTTTAATAGCATTCGAGGAATTTTAAATTCACGTTGACTACTCAGCGTTTTACATGAATTTCCGCCGTTAATTTATCGCTAGAAAATTCGGGAGAAAAGACGGCGGTTCTCGAAAATAGCGTCCGAAAAAGGAGCATCGTCACAAATAGGACCATTTTTCTATTAGAATGGCCCCATTTTGGCCGAAAAAAGTCCGATAAATGGGCAATCGTCCGATAAATGAGTAAGAACTGTATTCCATTGTTAGTCAAAAAGTAGTAAACAAATTTTCGGTTATTTTTCTTGGTTAAGACATAAGAGATAATATGATTAAAAAAGTACAAGTTTGTTCCTTTAACATTCATTTTTGTATGGTCAACGATAGAATGTAGAATTCAATTTTAACAAGCATGTATGCTTTTTTTCATTATTTTGTACGGCCAACCTTGACATACGCCCTATGAGAGTAGCAATGTGTGGCCATGTCAATTGGACCACATAAACCGCACTTGTTATAAGAGGTGACCTATTTTGCTTAACTTCTGTATCGCTAGCTANGGTTAGAGGGAGTTAAGTAGGAAATACGTAACGGAATCCGGAACAATTGTCACGGCAAGTTTTTGTATCAAATATTTATCTTATATTTATTGTATTTTTGACCTGGTTCGGATGCTTTCGAGAAATTGCGGTATTGAAAATATCCGTTCGGATTATTTTATGACAATGCCGGTTCCATTTTTTGTTTATATGGGTAAAACGGCCCACATTTAGTCCGATATTATTCATTCGCCGGTTTAAGGGTCATAACTTAACTACTTTTTAACCCTCGTGCCGGCGCTTAAGTACCCGGTTTGTTCACGAATTTGTCAAACGATTTTCTCAATTGCCAAGCAAAATTATGTATACTTTGGGGTCTCTAGATTCGCACTCCCTAGATGTGCATATTTCTTTAGATGTGCACTATTTCGAAAAACCTCTGTATACAGTTGATGCGCACACAACGCGACACTACCACTTCTCAAAAACCGTCGCGTTGTGTGCGCATCGTCGCGTTGTGTGCAGACCGTCGCGTTGTGTGCGCACCGACCGCAAAAAACGTGATTTTATCTTAAAATTGTACAAAATATTGAAAATGTGGTTTATTATTTAGTTAGTATTCTATTAAATATTTTTCGCAATTTATTATTTTCGTTAATAAATTAATTAAAATAAATTAAAAATACATTTTGGACGTATTGGAAAGCAAAATTTGAAAATTTGTCCAGGGGGGTCTGGTTATAAGGTCACAAAACGTGACCGCTATAAGGTCAAGTTATCTTTTTTGCACTAAGGTCAAGTCATTTTTTTCAAGATAAATCATGTCTTTCTTTTGGGGCTTGACCTTATAACCAGACCCACCTGTATCAATTTAAGAGAAAAAAACCGTCGCGTTGTCGGGTGTCGCGTTGTGTGCACACCGACCACTTCCCAAAAACCGTCGCGTTGTGTGCACATCGTCGCGTTGTGCAGCGTCGCGTTGTGTGCACATCAACTGTAGATGCATCTACATCTAGATGTGCACGTTTTTCGGACATCGAAAGTGCACATCCGGAGACAGGCTCTAATACAAAAAATGGCCTTTCTCACTAAATATGGTTTATGGTAAGCTAATCAGCGATCAGAGATTTGCGAGAGGCCTTTATTATGCCACGGTTATAAAATAGGGGGTTCTAGAATACAATTCGGTGCCAAAAATAATTCACTCTAGGCAACCATTCAATAGCAAGTATATTTCAATAAAAAAATTATTATTCCAGACGTAAGGCACGGTCAAATCAATTTGAAAAAACAAATAAATAAATAGAGACACTCAAAGATTACGAAGATCTTATTTTGCAAACAAAATTATCCGCCAGAATATCGTTTTTTTTCGTCTGATGCACAGCAGATGTATACACGTCATGATGAAGACGTAAATTCAGCTAAATTTAATTGATTTACAAAGTACGTGTATAATTGTATGTATCCTTTCTCGGAAAACAAAATGTCGTTAAAAAATGTAAGAAATTTTATAGCATTCGAGGAATTTTAAATTCACGTTGACTACTACTAATCAGCGTTTTACATGAATTTCCGCCGTTTTTTTATTTCGTATTTTCTAGATAGCCAAACTCGCCCGCCAAAAACTTGAATATCGCCATCGAGAAAATGCGGGAGAAAAGACGGCGGAAATTCATGTGAAACGCCGAGTAGTATAAGAGCTATACCGAAGATTTCCTGTGTTTGAACACCTAGGAAAACATAAATGGCTCCTTTAATTTCATCATTAGGTTAGACAAGAGTTTTGTTAAATAAAATTAACAAACTGCTATTAACGAAATAAACAAAGTGAGGTCTTGTCTAATCGCGGCGAGTAACAAAATAGCTTATTTTTGATAAGAATTCGTTCGGTTTAAATACGGTTTAATACGGCCGAAAAATTAGTAATACAGTCCTTACTCATTTGTCTGACGTTTCCGGTTTTCGAAAATATCGTCCAAAAAAGGAGCATCGTCACGAAAAAGACCATTTGTGTATTAGAATAGCCCCATTTTGGCCAAAAAACGTCCGATAAATGAGCGTTCAATAAATGAGTAAAGACTGCATTTCATTGTTAGTCAAAAAGTTATTTTGCTTTATTGAGACATAAGAGCTAATATGATTAAAAAAGTACAAGTTTGATCCTTTAACATTCATTTTTGTATGGTCAACGATAGAATGTAGAACTCAATTTTAACAAGCATGTATGCTTTTTTTCATTATTTTGTACGGCCAACCTTGACATACGCCCTATGAGAGTAGCAATGTGTGGCCATGTCAATTGGACCACATAAACCGCACTTGTTATAAGAGGTGACCTATTTTGCTTAACTTCTGTATCGCTAGCTACATTAAAGCATAGTTTGGGCTAAGCTTGTTAACGAGGGCAGTAATCTAGTACAAGTTCCGAAGAATCGAATTAATTGCTACCAGTCGACAAGTCGATACGATGAATTTTTTAAAGCATTTTGGTTAACCAAGCGTATTTTGGTTCCTTTTTACCGCTGAATGTTATGTGACAGGCATAATTTTATTATTTTTTTGCATTTTTTTTTGCAAAATATACAATTTATTAGGTATTTTTCATGAAATTGATTCAAACTTACTATCGTTGTAGTAATCGTGGTGGTAACCTAGTAATATAGATTGTCCACAACACCTTAAATGTCTCTCGCTGCCAATTTTGATTGGGCGCGTTACCATAGCAACGCGAACTCACAAGTAAAAATATCTTCTTTTTTTTTTATTCCGCCAAGCGAATATTTGTAAATATTTGTAGTCAGCAGCAATAGAATACCAGTATAAAGAAGGAAAACCGAACCAAAGTACAGGGGGGTCTGATATAAGGTCACAAAAGGTGACCGCTATAAGGTCAAGTCATTTTTTTCTTGCACTAAGGTCAAGTCAATTTTTTTTAAGTATGTGTTTTGGGAAAAAATCTTTGAAATCATGTCTTTTTACGCTTTTTTTGGATGAAGACCTCCCCCCCCCCGCTCGCACATTTTTTCTATAGAAATCATGTCTTTTTACACTATTTTTCTATAAAATAGTGTGTTTTTTTTACATTTTGTAGAGTGAAGACCATAATTTTTTCGAGAAAATCAAATATTAGCAAAAATTTTTTTAAATGGTATTAAGGTCAAGTCATTTTTTTGGAGTGCATTAAGGTCATTTTTTTCGGGCTTGACCTTATAACCAGACCCCCCTGTACACTTTACGGATTTTTGGGTTCAGTTTGTAGACAACATGACGGATCGCTCCTTAACAATTTTAAACAAATATATAAGTTCAGAATAATGGGCCAACAGAAATAATACTTCGTATTTTCGACTATGAAAGCACTTTTATTTCGGACTTTGAGACCAATTTAAAAATACTTACTCCCTCTCTTCTTCGTTTTTTTTTGTTGGTTTATGTTTAAATTCTGGACTAAAATGCATATAAAAGACACGGTTTAAACATGCGGGGCTTTTAGGTTAATTTCACTTTAGGTCAAGGTCAACGTAATATTGATGAGGTACTTTTTTGGTGATTTTGAACAACAAAAGTGGACAAAAAAAAATAATAATTTAGTTTTTCAAACGTGTTTTCATATCCTACCAAATGTTCACGATGAATATGCGATAAATAATTATGAGGTTTTCTAGAAAAGTGAAATAGTCGGCGTTTATTTATCGCGGATATTCGGTAGTAGTTCCCTTTTCTCAATCATATTCGATACTTTTTTTTTCTCTAGTTCAAAACCTATTAGTTTAGAGGGCATGTGATATCGTAAAAGGTGTTATCGTTGACGGTAAGCTAGTCGTTGACCAACGTACCGTATTATTGACAAAAAGAGATAAATTTTTGCCCGCACTCCAAACGCCAAAATAAATAAACGTTAGTAATATCCGGTTATGCTTGTTGTGTTCTTATATTTTTTGTATTTTTTTTAGAAAATATCAGTTTAGAAATAACGTAGAATTTTTCGTTTGAAAATAGAAAGATTAATGAATTAAAATAAGGGATACAGGAGGTCCCTAAATTAGGGTCGCTTTCGTGTTTTGAAAAAACGACCTTTGTATAGCGAAAATTAATTACAGTTTTAATTAATTATATTCAGCAGTTAACAGAAAACCGGTTAAAATTGTATACACTCCCCCTCAGGATATTACCATAAAGGGCCACTTTTTTCTCCTGAAAAAGTGGCCCCTATTACGGGGTGGCCCTTATCATGAGAAAGCCGGCCAATGTGGCCCTTATCGTGGGGCCCTTATCATGGGAGAGTGTATAGGAAATAACGTTAAAGTTTATTCAAAATCTACTTTATTCGCACGACTTGATCTCAACTCTACTTTGTTCCAATTCAATCGGTTTACAATATATGGGTGCGACGAGATATTCACTCGATATTCAGCTAGTAGATAATTTTGCTATTATCAAAACGAAAAAGTCACCTTTTCAGCCCGTAATTGTACTTTAAATATGTAAGTCCGATCACAAAAAAGATATTCAACATTAAAAGCATAAAAATTCTTTGAACCAAATTAATTGCCACTTTTTGGTGACTAATCAACACCAAGAAATGTGAATGAATGGTTTTGAGACTCAAAAAATAAAATAACGGTTCGAAAAATGAAAACGAGTTACGATAATTAACTCGGCGATTAACGTCTGGTCGCAAATCTGTATATATTTTGTCAACATGCGATTTTACTAATGTTTCAGTTGAGAAAAAAAAATACCTGTTTTCAACCTATCATTAGAGCGCTAGTTCATGGATAGGCTGTTTAAGTATGTGGTTTATATATTTATACGACACGAACTGTTTTGTTACCTTTTCTAGTGATTCGTTTTTTAACACACAGTTTTAGCATAGTTGTACTTTTCTAGGCCGTATTGTTGAATTTTTAGAAATTGTTGCTAAACTCAACCGGGTCGCAATCCGCCGGTAAAAATAGAATAAATTTTTCACCGGAGTTGAGTGAGCTAACCTAAGCTCAAAAGGCAACGTCTGAATCGGTCTCTTTTCTTTTGTGGCGAAAGGGTAATCCGCCGAAATCTTTTCATTACTAACCAATGACAATGCTCATAACTTCAAAATTATCATAAATTCAAAATTCATTTGGTTATGAAGCTCTTACACCGCGTGTGCCCGGCCCTAGGTTAAACCATCATTTTGAGGGCTCCGTCTGAATTGGTGTCTTATCATTTTTGGCGAAAACTTAATCCGCCGAAATGAGTCATAAGGGTAAAATTTCGGCGGAGTAAGTTTTCGCCAAAAAGAGACCAATTCAGACGGTGCCATCAAAATGATGGTTTAATCTAGGGCCGGGCACACGCGGTGTTAGAGCTTCATAACTAAATGAACCTTGAATTTATGATAATTTTGAATCGAATGTCAAAAGAGGTTCACATCCCAATACAGACGGAAAAGCGTTTATCGGATAATCCTTCTTTAATCGTCAATTTCCCCTGTCACCAAAAAGAATTTCTAGCTCGTGATTAAACCCAGCCTCGAGTATTGATTTCGTCCTTAGTCCTTATGTCCGACTTAAGGCATTTTTACGAACTCTTGATTCTTATTATGATGAACCGTAACTACTTGACTGTAGAGCATTCATGGCCTATTACTCATGCAAAAGTGTCACGATAATAGTTAAACAACCAGTTTTTCAATGTTAACCCAACTACCGTATGATAGGGCTCTGACTGCAAGGCTTTGAGCAATTTTCCTATGATTTGTAACGCTATTATGACGTCACCGTTACAGTCATAGCCCTATCATACGGTATGTTCAGATAACTCGTGTTAAGATAACTCGTTAGAGATTATATTGCAACTAGAAGTTTTATTATATTGATCGAGTCAAGCTTTGAAAAAACGGATCACAAACTTTTATGTTTTAATAATTTATGGAATTTTCAGCCATGACATAGTTTTTTTTATCGGCAAAGTTTTGAGGTTAATCCGGCATTACTTCTTCCCTATAATTGAATCCATTGCACCGAAATACGACTAAAGAAAATATTGTAAATCAGATAAGCGTTCTCTAAATTCAATTTTACATAGTCCCTTTTTAAAACTTTAAAATTTACATTTATTTTTCTAAAATCGATTTAAGTGTGTCCCAGAAAAAAACTTTTTTTTTCATATTTTTTTTTGTGTTTTCATAGTGACCTGCCGTCAGTTTTTCTTTCGAATTAAAATGAAAAAAATGACCATCAATTTTTATATAAAAAAATAGCGTAATGCGATATATTAAAGTGTCGGGATAATTTGTTCGCTTTCACTGTTTACAGGAAATTTACGCAAAAAATATATGGATTCCGGGCCGTTACGTTTAATGTTAATACATCCACGTCATGTTTTACGAATTCTGATGTTATGAGTTAAAATTTTTTTATGTCCGAGAAAGCTAGCTGTACTAAGCTGTAAGCAGACCACGCCTCGCTGGCCACGCTTATTTTCTATAAATTTCATTTTGGAAGAAAAAAAATACTCACATTCAGCATAGAGAACATAACATAAACAATACAAAGTATTTCCGCGTTTTTTTTGTAATCAGTTGTTTTCCGCCAAGAACTGTTGGTAAATAACGGATACAATCAAAAAATAAATCACAAAATAAATCATCAAATATCCCATAAAATTAAATTCTAGAATTAAAATTTTAATTCATAGTCAGGTCGAATTGGTCGCGAGTTGGTCGCGAGTTGGTCGCGAGTCAGTTGGCTACAGAATATGTTTTATGCGTAACACCGCGATGCTTTTTCGAGATTTTAGGACTTAAGGGCGGCTCCGTTAAGGTCAGCGTTTTACTGCTTTCCCCAAAAATAATCGTATATCCGGGTTTTTACGTTATTTTTCGTTGCCCGCTTAGAACTGTTGATAAACCGCGTCTCAAGTGTAAAGAAGGATATCGAGGTGATGGTATCAAGCTGTGCGTGGATCTCGACGAGTGTGCGACTGGAATGCACAAATGTGATCCCTATGCAATGTGCAAAAACTATGTCGGAACTCACAGATGCAAATGCCGACGAGGATTCGAGGATACC
>SCLG01000128.1:412668-435380 GCA_004367875.1 Oikopleura albicans
GGGTTATTTTTGTTTTGGTCAACGCCATATTTTAAACATTGGCTAACGGCAGTGGGTTGGGTTCGAGTGAAATCGTCTTGGCGTCAGACCAGGTTTTAATTACGACTGGGGCTCATAATATAACGTTGATGCATTTAATATGCAAATACGGGCTTTAATATGGGAGTCTGCGTTTACACCAAAAAAAGTTTAGTGTTAGATCAGGGACGGCTTAGTCATATTCATCAACGGTAAACTATACCGCAAATCATCAATCACTTTTTAACGCAAAAATATAATCGGTGCGTTAAGTTTCCTTTCGAGAAATCTGTACTTAGCCTGTCAGCAAAATTGAAAAACGCCTCAATCAACCTTTGCACGGTTTGAGAAAGTATACCTGTCAAAACACTCGTTCCAGTTGCAATTTCACGTAACTTATCTGATATAAGGAAATATAACTTCTAGAATTTCCGTTTTTTTCAAACTACAGACTGGACGGTATAAAAAGGGACCAATTGTTGACAAAATTTCTTGAATACGCAATTATGTCGCAAATCACTTGTCAACAATTGCTCGCTTTTTATACCGTCCAGTCCGTAGCATATGGTGCAATTTGATGTTTGGATAATCAATTGAAACAAAAAATACCGTATTTTTGGCACTAGAGAGCATCTTTACAGCTCTTTAGCGGCTGAGTGTGTCCGGTTTCATGTTAAATTTTTGCCTTACGGGTCGAACAGACCATAGATATGGGTTTCATTATAACGTATTTTTATTATAAAAGTACGAAAGAAAAGAAAACGCCAGGAATTCATGTAACACACTAAGTAGTTGCCAAGTAATTGGTTAACTAGTATCAAATAGATACATTATTTAGTTTTTATTAAAAATTACCCAATTATTTGTTAGTTTGACATTTAAGATGTGATATCTTGGAAAAAAACGTGTAAGTAGGAAAATATTTTATGTTAGATAAAACAGGTAACTTACTGTGTTAAAGGACTGTAAAATAAGGGTTTTGACAGTTATGACTACATAATTGATTGCCTAGAGCAGTTTCATTAATTTTTCGGAAGCCAAGCAATAGCGCAAACATGACAATGTGCATATTATATGCAGCATATATGTAGTTTCGGTATTATTACTAAAGCACGTTTTGTGCTGCATACTTTACCATTTTTTTTTTGTGTTGGCCAGCTCAAACGTTTACCACTCTGCAACGTATCAATTTTGTCTCCATAAATGACCGTATATAGGTCATAGGAACCAGCAGCCCTAGAATCCCAAATTAAAGACACCACGGTCTTCCGGAATATAATTTTGAAGAAAAACAACAGGAAAAAGTTGATCGGAAAAAAATCTGAAAAAATGTTTTACCGGGAAAAATTTTGTCGGAGAAAATATGGCGAATAAAACGTGCTCCGAAAAAATGTATTCTAAAAACTTTTTCTACGAAAACTCATTCCCCGAAAGCGTTTACTCCGAAAGACGTTTCTTCGAAAGACCGCGGACCAATTTAAGCCACTGTCTGAGTTTTTATGAGTTGGAGCCGTTTTCTAAAGTTTGATTTTCCGATCTTTGTTTACCATGAAAAGTTTTAAAACATGTTATTTTTATGGTATTTCAGAGTTCTATGGATGTTATAAATTTGATAATAAATTACCTAAATTTGAACTACGAAAACAGTTTAATAATTTCACTTAAAGGATTACTCCGAAATATGTTTTTTTTTTCCGAAAACCCGTGGTGCCAAAAAACGCGTATCATTTTTTGGTCATATTGTACCCTGCTAATGCTTTAATAATCCTGCTAAATAAAAACACGATGAAAACAACCAGGTGATGTACTGTTTACAAAATTCACATGTATTAAAAGGTATGATTTCCAAACATGCGATGTGTGTGGGTGTTGGTGTGTGTGTACAAAAAGGACAGACTGAAAAGGGCGCATGCCTAGAATTCGCGCATGATATAAATGATTTCCAGCTTTAATTCTGAAAACTTCTTCACATTCAATCATGCTTCTGTTCGGCATCAAGTCTTTTTTCAGGTCTTCCTGGCGACAAGAGTTTTTTTTCGTTGAATACTCAAGTCTTTTCCGTTTTTTCATGGATAATAACGGTTTCTAACTCAGTGTTGCTCTAACTGAAATATACCAGCTAGGTAGAAACATACCAATTGGTAGAAAACTGTTTCCTATTCTCCATAATGGACGTTTTTTTGTTTCGTTTTTATGTCGAAATAATCGGATTTTGATTGTTATTTTTTTTTCTTTTCGAAAACAGGACTCTAAATATCTGATCATGAAGTTGAATAAGTCGAGAAAACGGTTCAGCAACTTCCGGGTGAATATAATGTTTTAACTCCTTGTTTTCGCATCGTCTTCGTATTGAATAAATTTTTTTTTGATTTTTCCATTGATCATCGTGGCGTCGCGCACATGTTGATTGAAGTTAGCTGGTTTTTGCTAAAATAAGCGCCCAGCCAGTGGGTGGCGCAAATTAACGGTTTAAGGGGGGAATTAGGGGGTTGGGAGTCATTGAGTCAGGGGTTTTATAGTTACTTGGATGATTACGAGCTCCATTTGGACACCTTGTGGCGATTTTAAATCGCTTTAAATTATTGGCAAACTATATAATACAGGTAATATTGTGCAAAAAGTTAACTTTAAAATGTAAATGTCATGAATATTCATGATTATTTAAAACATAATTTCAATAAAGAAAAAAATATATAAATAAATACTACAAACTAAGTACGCAAAAAAGATGAAATAA
Organism: Oikopleura albicans; assembly: GCA_004367875.1. Classification (NCBI taxonomy): domain Eukaryota; kingdom Metazoa; phylum Chordata; class Appendicularia; order Copelata; family Oikopleuridae; genus Oikopleura; species Oikopleura albicans. The sequence goes on from SCLG01000128.1 coordinate 415,424, forward strand.
ATATTATGGTGAAATGTCTCAACCAAATTAACTATACTAGTGTTATGGTTCCGTTAAGACTTTTTAATAAAATCCAGATTTATTTTCTCCTGAGTCCAATATCGCGATATATATACGATATATCGTATGCGAACGGTGAAAAATTCGTCACTATCTAGAAAAAATGAATGCTATCGCATTTCTTTATAACCTGACAAAAATATTTTTTTTTCTACAATGTGGCAAGTTTTCAACTTTGACATATAATATTTTTCCGTCATTTACGAAGTAGTGATTTAGCGCCTAGTTTCATAAATGATTCCCAAAATTAGATGTTACATTTTGTCATTCTCGGAGAAAAATGTCCCAACGAATTTATTTCGTTGACCAAAACTAAAATAAGCTAAATAATCGTTGGCGGTTTCAATTCTAATATTTCTTAAAAAACAGGTGGTCGATATATTAATCAGCTCCTGACGCTTCACAAACTGCACCAAATGGAACGTCAACCAATTTTTGTTGGATTTATTTTTTTTACATTTTAGAAATGTTGCGATTTTGTAACATACGCGAAATTTGGGGTGACAATATATGAGGATAGGGAAGTAGGGGGGATTTCAAACGCAAAATTTTTGGTTACTTTTTTTAGGATTTTTTAGTTTAACTTTAAAATTGAATATATACAAGTAATTTAACTTCGATTTTTGTTGTATTGAAAAATGCATTCAAACCTTTTCATGGCGGAGCAATAAGAGGGCAATAAAGAATTAAATTTGTGTCATCTGCGTTTCCGTAAGCAGTGGCGGTCTCGAACAACCGAGCCGTTGAGGAGGTACAAGTGTCGCATGGCGTTCTCGGATTAAATGAGAAGTTTGATGTTTGTTTGGTAGTCTTTTGCGTGGTTGCTAGAATAATCAAAATTATTTGAAAATCATATTGGCGAAATAATTGAAAGAAAAAAGTGTGCATTGTTGCCCAATCGCGCGCTCAAGCCGTTGGTTAATAGGGGCACTCGAGAGCTAAATCAGTGTTACTTGAAAGTTTTCATTGTTTTTCTATTTTTTTTGATCTAAGACTAGACCAAACAGTGCGTACTTTTAATATTAAATAACCACCTACCTACCTAAAGTAACAGTCATTTTTTGGGTCTACGCACTACCTGCTTAAAGTAACACTTCCACTTAAAGTAACATTTTTTTGTTCCGTTATTGCGTTCATTTTAAGCAGGTAGGTGGAACAGTTATTTTCAGCAGGTAGTGCGTAGGCGGAAAACTGACTGTTTATTTAACCAGATAGGTGGTTATATCCTTTTTGCTTCAATTGACGACTGAATAATAACCTGATTTCAAAACCTATTGTTAGTTGAGTTCGTCGACGATTAGAGGCATTATAGATTTATTTTATTAGTCAAATCAGGATGGTGCAAAACGTAAAACTAACCCCCAAATAATCTTGGAATGTTCTTGCACCTTTTGCTGACTTTATAAATAAAGTAACACGTATTTTATTGATTACGGGCGTTCTGCCGTTTTCTATATCAATATTCACTTCTTAGGAAAATTGGGTAGCCAGAACGCTAACCTGGCATATATTTCTTCCAAAAACATTGTCCGGAAATCCAGAAAATCTGTATAAGATAACGGATCATTACCCACGTTATCACTAAAATATATGATACTATTTTTAGAAAGTCGACGTGTACTGACACTACGTTAGAGAATAATGTTTGAATAGTGGAATATTTGTGGTCACTTTTTTAGTTTAAATTATAGTTTTTAGAGAAAAGTACAAATGAACGTGATTGTTTATCAGAAATCCCATAGCCGAACTTTTGTATCATTACGTAACCACATAACACGTTACGGTAACATCTTCAAACGTTAAATTAACGTTAAAATAATGGAATTTTGTTAATATAATGGGGTAAGGCGGTTGGTTAAATAATTGAAAATTGATGTTAATCAAACCCCAAAAAAGTGTTAACATAACGGGTTATGTGGTGTATATTTTACTACTATCAACATACGTTATTTTTATCTCTTGTTTATAATAGGGTTCCGAGATTTTTTCACAAAAATGACCACTGTTGGCCAATTAAAACAACCTTTACTTTAGTTTGCTGTTTTTGAAAATAGAAAATGGCTTTAAAGGAAGTGAACACAAACTTTACAGGTATAATTTGACTTCCAAGTCTCATTTAAAGTTGAATTCATTCAGAAGAAAACGACCAATATTGATTCGTTTTTTAACACGCTAATCAGAAAAAAACGTGTCTTAAAATTGTGCTAACCTATACCACGTAAATTGGTTATTGATTTCAAGTTCATAAAGGTTCAAAGTTCTTGTTTTCACTTCACTTGTTTTTTCTATTCCTTTGTCAACATTTTTTTTTCTCATCGTAGAATATGATCCGTTTTTTTTTATTCATCCCAGCAAAGTATTGTTTATCAATGGGCTAAACAATTATCGCTTGGCCAAGGCCGATTATGTTTAGAACTTATGTGAGAAAATAATAAACAAACACTTTTTTTTTGTCTATCTTTACACAAAACAAGTGATTCGTTGAAAATGTGATTATTAAAAGTTGAAGGACAACGAGCAAAAACGACAAAGTAAAAATACGGCCAGCGAGAAAATCTTATTTTGTTCACTGTGTTACTCTCACATTTAAAAACACGATAAAAAAAATACGGATTGATGTTTTTGAATATTTCCGGCAAAAACTGACACCGCGCAGATTTTTATTTCAAAATGTGGCCGATTCATTTTTTTTTCAATATTCTTTTTTCATAAATGTGTCCAATTGGACTTAATTTTATGTACTTGATACCAATTCAACCAGTGCCATGATTTGCATCTGGTTCATTTTTTTTTTGGAAATTATAAAAAAAGTTATGTATTAATCTTTTTATTACTTTTTGCGCGCTCAGTTGTTTTTTATCACGTGACATGGTGAACTTGAGCCAAAACTGGATTAGTCAACTGCAATCCACTTTTTAATTTTACGTTGAATGGCCAAATTACTTTTTTCGAAAAACATTTGTGGTCATGGCTTTTTTTTATCATACTATCGTGTATATTATTTTTTGTATTTGACGAAAAATGTACATTTGGTGAAAACGACTGGTTTCTGCGTCAACGTGAACTTTAAAAGCTAAATAAAGAAAACCGGTTTAATCTAAATACGTTTGACGTTGACCTTATTACAATGTAAAAATATTCTAGTGAGAAAATCATTTTGAGTCCGGATTAAGTTTTTCACATCGCACTTTTTAGAGGCATGTATTTTTTTTCTCATTTGTCGGTGCTAGAGTTGTCAGTTTTAACTGATACCAATAGGCCACATATCGTAATTCCAAGTTCTCTTAAGTCAATTAGGGTGTCCGCGGTTAAATTTAGGGGTCTAAAATCATTTAAAAGCATATGTGATGGAAAACTTGATATTAAATTTTATACACTGATTAAATTAACCCGGTTAACTCCGCACCCTTTGAAAATAATTCTAAAATCTATCTAACCCGGTATATTTTTTGTCAGTCTTTCTGAAACGAGTTTTTGGAAGCAAATATTGTTTCGGATTTGATCAACGCAATTAAATGCTATAATTTTAAAAAATTCTATTTTCCTCTAAGACTCGTTTTGACTGTCATTATTCTGGCTAAAATGTCGAGAGCATACCAGGCGACACAATGTCGCGACATGTCGCTGTTTAATACATTTCGAGAAACTTGTGTTGTTTCTGTTAAGATTATTAAAATCAATTTACTTATTTTTTCGTTTTCAAATAATCGTTTTATACATTAACATGTTCGGGGAAATTATCGGGTTAATAGAAACAAGAGCCGAAAACTATAAGTCGGTTAGCTATCTGGCAACAGGGCTCATTAGCAATCGTTTAGAGTTTCGTGATTTTTTTATAATTATTTTTTTTCTGATTTAGTTTTGATAAGACCACTATTGGGACATTAAGTCTAATTATGTTTTTTTTTGTGTAACGTAGAATATGAAAAATGCTGTATGTTCTATGTTTTACTAGTGTCCGTGCAAATTAATTGCATTCAATTACGAGCAATTTTATTTTGATGTAGAGCCCGTAAAATAGTCTTTTTCGGCTTTAAATGAATTTACCAGATTAGTTACTCCACTAACGCACACTTTTTTGCGTACAATTTATTAACTTGGCATTCGCCCCAAAGGAGATGCTATTTTCGACGATCATAATAGTCCCTAATGGGAGAAAAGACTGTATTTTTTTTTTAATTTAAGTTTGAACAGTCGATTGGGGAAGAGTTTTTAAGGTTTTTTTAATGTTTAAAATAGTACCACTTAACCCCAGACCGTCCAACATTGGTTATCAAATTTGATACCCCTGTGTGTTTTCAATATTTACTAATTGGTTACTAGCTCATATTTGGAGCTAAACTTTTTGCATCATGATTGTTAATGTCCTTATTCACCCTAAGAATAATATATTTGTATTTTTAGAGAGTCAAATTCGAAATTATTTCACAGTAAAATTTGTACAACTTATTAAGTGTGACGACTATACGGTCTAAGGTAAACTAATAAAAAATTTTTTGCTGTCGCGAATAATCGTGAATTAATCACGTGAAATGACAATTGCCCACTGAGGTATTGCGTAACAATAATTGATGGATAAATGATGCATTTCAGCCCGTTAAGTCCTGTCACTTGAAAATTGCTTTTTTCACTGGAAAGTTGCACCAAAAAGAAATACTCAAGAGCAACTCAAGATGTTTACTATTGGTACCAAAGAAAATTAGGAATATTGACAAAAAAAATACACGAAAACGGTCGGAATTATAGATAAAAAAAAGTAAGCGAGAAACATATAAAAACTACACCCCAAGTAGTTATCTTAACAAAGTTAAGTTATTCTCAATTTCTTTGCACCGAAACCTATCGCAATTTGAAATTATTTAATTAAACGCCTCACCCAGTTATGTTAACAAAATTCAATTATATTAACAGTGTTTGAGCAAACTGATCGTTACGATATTTGGTTAGATGATGACTTGAGAATAAAAAAAGTGACCGTATTTCCTTTGCAAGATAAACTTCGAAAACATGACGTGTGTGATTTTCGACACGTTTTTTTTTTCTAACCGTCGGTTGGTCTATTTAAAAAGTGAAAAGAGCGAGAATATAATACCTTATTTTAGTAAAAAATGTTTCTACAAAAGTTACTTGTAGTTGAATGGAAAGTAAGAGTTAAAAAATACCGTTAAACTTATTGTATGAATCGTTTGACTCGGAAAACGTTTGTAGAATGAAACCCAATACGTGCTCAGATCAAATCGAAGAATTGAAACTTTGTGGAACTAAAATGTGGAACTATTACACTGAATTGCAAAATGCGACAAAATGCTAATTATTTATTTATTAGTTCATTCAAGTTAAGCCGATTTAACCAGCTTTAACATTTTGACTGTTTATATGTTTCTAAGTTATGTCTTAAGCTGCAACAAAAACGCTATAGAGACTTGTGAAAACGTTTTTTTGCATTTTATACAGTATTAGGCGGTCTGCGGAACAAAAAAAGAAAAAAATTGTTACTTGTTGTTTCGCGTTGCTATGGTAACGGGCCCAATCAAAATTGGCAGCGCGAGACAATTAAGGTGTTGCGCGGACAAAACTTATTAAAATCTATTTTTTTTTTGTACAATTTGACATAGTAAAAAGTTCTTTCACAAAATCTGATTATTGCAAAGTTTTTTTTTCCCAATTTATCGAAATTTGACATTTTTTTGGAAAGTCTCTATTTACGAGATTTGATATGAATCGCAAGAGTACGAAATAAATATCGTTTAATGTTATCTGAGCACGTGTGGGATTCCTCTTCACCTGTTATGGATCATACAAAAAATATCACGTTATAGTAGTTCAAAAACCAAGCAAACTCATGTTTTTGATTTCATCCAGAAACCGCATTATAATAATTTAGTTTTAATTTGAAGCGGAAAAAATTAGATTGAACAATACCTTAAAAACGAGTGGGTAAATTAAAAATTCGAGATTTTGTACATGGTATTTATTTTGAAAAACAACCTTAGGCTCTTCCATATAGTAAGAAGTAAATTCCGATAAAAAAACAGCCTAAACAGTTGCACATCGAGAGGTAGTTACAAATTTTCATGAAAAAGTGCACATCGAGAGACCCTTGACTGAACAGGACTATATGATATAGTTTTCCATTATTTGGATACTAAGTTTATACGTAGGAACATTTTGTACACTTGCTACAATTTAATGGTATTAAATATAAGGCGTGAAAATTGTTACCGATTGTTCGGTATAAAAATTTTTTTTGACCAGATGTATTCAAGAAAGCCTCTATTTAACATTAACGGGAAAATCTTTATCAATAAGGTCAATCTAATAACAAGTAAACTGAGTACATTTAGGCATTGTTCAGTTTGTACTTTACACCAGTCCAGACGGTTCCTCTAACCTTATATGGAATAACTATAATTTTATATACGATTAAAATATTTTATAAAGTGTTTTGATTTGTTAACCTATAAAGACAAAACCAATTATTATTTTTTGCGTTCCTCGAGAGTTAAATATCACATTTTAGAATACTACGACGTTTAAAGCCCCCATAACCGTTTTGTTAATATTCAGCTTGGAACCAGGCCATTAACTTTCAAGCACCTACATTAAAAAGGCAGCACATGTGGACTTGGATTATGTTGATGTGTCAGAGTTTAGTTATTTGACAGTAGTTGTCCCGTTAACGCAACCACGTCAATTTCGTTGCCTCTTGAATATTTAAAGTCTAAGAAAAAATGTTTCAAAAATATTTGGGAAAGTGTGATTATGTCCTAATTATTTTCCGATTGTTTTTTTGATAAAAAATAATTTTTAATTTTGTATTTTTTGAACCTGCGGTTGTATGTGTCGAATCCACACCACCTACCTGCTTAATGTAACAGTCGTTTTTTTTGCCTACGCACTACCTGCTTGAAATAATAGTTCCGCCTATCTGTTTAAAGTAAACCCAAAAATGGAACAAAATACTATTATCTTAAGTGGAACTATTAATTTAGCCAGGTAGTGCGTAGGTGGTAAAAATAACTGTTACTTTAAGCAAGTAGGTGGTGTATATAAATTAATATGTTTTGTGGTTAAAAAGTGCACGAGTGGTATTTTTAATATTCTCGATCTCCCTGGTATGAATATCGCTTCTGGGACGTTTTAGACTTTTCTGTGGGGTAAATGCTCTGTAGCGCCAAAATATGTTTTTATTTTCACCGTTTTTATTTTCAATTTGTAATCTACGGGTTGAACTGCGTCATTTGTATGAATTTGAAAACAATTTTTTTCGATTTTTCCATGCGCAAAAGTCTAAAATGACCACACGGAAAAAAAAAATTTAGGTGTTGGATGTCATCCCTTAAAGGCATGGGACTTATAACTATGGTTTATCTTTCCATTTTGCTTATACGAATGAAAAAAAAGTTTAGTCGTGTGATTAAAAATGCTTACTACTTTCAGCCTAAACACGAAGAAACCACACGTTCTAGCATACCTCAACCATTTTTTTTTTCTCTTGCGGAATTCAATTACCAAAAATCATTACAGGATCAGCCCTAATGTGAGAGAACTTGATACAAACCGCTCGCGAATCTGCACCGAATTGAAAGAAGAATTTAGATCTACAGAATGGCCAGTATGAATACTGCGCAGAGATACAAAATTATAATTCGGATCCTATGATTATTCGTTGGTAAGGCCTTCAAAAATCTAAGAAATTTAACTTCTGGAAGGAAATAAAATCGTCATTACAGCGAAGGCCTCACATTAAGGGACGGTTGGCTATCTTTGATCAAATTTTGTCCCTTATTTGGATCTTTATTTTTAATTTTATACAGTTTTGTAAACCATATACAATTATCCGAAAACCGTTATGATATTGGTTATGTTTCTCAGCGAACGGACATTTTACCAAAAACCGTTATGATATCGCCCCTATCATATAAGTAAAATCGTTACGATATGATTTACATAACTGTATATGTGCCGTATTCATACTGGGCATCGTGTTTATCAAACAGAATCCTCCAACCGCGATCGGTCTAGGCTATAATTGTGCTTTCCATAGCAAAAAATAGAAAATTTGTAATCCTATCATATTACGAGTTTTTTTACTGATTTTTTGCTGGTTAAGGCTTGGGTGCATCTATATCGTTAAAGAAAATTAGGGGTGGTGATGAAGTTTTGAATTATCATGGTGTGTAAGAAACACCAAAAAATAGGCCAAGGCTGTAAACCGGATTAAGGTTTAGTTGCTGTTTTCGCCAACTTTGCATTCCGCTCCATTCACAAAGAAGTAAATAAAATCGGATCGAAGCTGAACTCGAATAGAAAAAATGGTTATTTAATTTACGTCTATATATTAGGCCACAAAAATTAATATGGTATCTGAGTTTGTACGGCCAAATTATGTACATTTATTTTTTTTGTTAAAATATTAAGATTTGCGATACAAATTATATAGACCCTTGAGTTGAATAAAAAAAACATTGAAAAATGTTTTAAATTTTAATTGGATTAAAAATTGATCACAAAAAAAAACTTTCTCGTAACACGCTCTCGAGCAAAATAGTATATAAAATTGACCCAGAAAATTGAGCGGATAATTTTATAAATTTGAGCTTTTTTTTACGGCGAATTAAATGATAATTATATTTTTTTTTCTTACTTGCAAAAAACCAAAAATCATTACGACCATGCTCATTGCTAGGCCAATGACTGTAATTGTAAAAAAATCCATCATTTTTGGGGCGGTTTCTTCTCGTATCTCTTCGGCTACTTCTCTGGTGCTTTCTCAAAACTTGTTTTTTTTTCTCAAACGATCAGAGCTGGGCTCTCAGTACTTATTTTGATATTCTTTGTTTGACTTATTTCGGGTTTTGTATTTTGGAAATAATGTACTGGTTAGATTTGTTTTTCTGTCTTCCTTCTGGTTTTTCTTCGCTTGCCGGGTGTCGGTGTGTCTCTTAGGTCAGGTTTTTCTCTGTATTTTTGTCCATGTTTCTCAAATTTTTGTTATTAATTTTTTTGGTTGAAAATATTGATTTGCGATGTTTCTGTAGTTTTTTCCCTTTCTTTTGCGTTCTATTTTTGGTGGATTAAACTTCATGATTTGTCGCGAAAGACGCGCTACCACCTTGCGGCGATAGGGAGTTAAGAGTTAAGCCCGACCAAAGTGTGTCAGTGTTGTGCCGCTATCCAACAGTCAACGCAGCTTATTACTCCCCCTTATTTTCTTTATATAATGTAATAGACTCGGGCTTTTGCCTGGCACATAATAGGAGTGGAAATGTTTAAAAATGAAAGCAAGACGTTTTATTATTGAAAAAAAAAAGAATTATTATTTGGCATAATTTTTACTTGCGAATCGGCATATAACTTTACTTTATTCACTAAATGTTTTCCCAATAACTCTAATTAGTGGCTAATTTTCGTTGATTAATCAAATAACTAAAATATACACCTACCTGTTTAAAGTAACTGTCAGTTGTTTCTCGTACGGACTACCTGCTTAAAGTAACAGTTCCACCTACCAGCTCAGAAGAAACTGAAAAATGAAACAAAAAAGTGTTACTTAATATGTAACGTTTACTTTAAGCAGGTAGTGCGTGGGAGGAAAAACTGACTGTTACTGTAACCAGTTGAGTGGTGTATACATATATATTCCGGTTCCAAATTGGTTATAATACACAACCTGCCTGCTGAAAGTAACAGTCATTTTTTTGCCTACGCACTACCTGCTTAGAGTAACAGTTCCACCTTAACTTGCTTAAAGTGGAACTGTTTCTTAAAGTAGGTAGTGCGTAGGCGAACAAATTTACTGTTACTTCAAGCAGGTATGTGGTGTAAATTATTTTTCACTCGCATTTAACAAAAGTAAACATCAATAAATATGCGTTTAATTTTCCCGGCCGGGCATTTGACCGATCGATCTGTTTGAAGGTTAAAATAGTTACCCGTTTACTGCGATGGTTAATTTTAACGAAGCCCAAAATAATTGCATTTTAAATTTGGTCGCATTTTGAGACTTCGAATTATTCATTAAGACGTTTATCTAATCTCACTACATTATTTAAACGTTCGAATTTCGTAACTTGTTGAATATCATTCGAGAGAAACCGGAAACAAAACATGCCGTTTTCCTCTTACATAAAACCAAAAAAAGTAGCAGGCGTTGGTAAGATAAGGCTAAAGATCATTTAAACATGTGGTTTAACCGTTTGTTGTTTTTTCCTGACACGTCGGTGCCTGCTTATGGTCAATAAACGTAATCGACATTTTCGTGCTTTTAATATCAAAATCTTGGAACGGTAACATGTTAACATCAAAATATAAAAAATTTTATTAGAAAATTATAAGTAAACTCATGATCAAGCTGTTAACATATAAGGTAGGTAGTGTTCATAACGTTTTTCCTACATAAAAACTACAAATTCACCACCTACCTGCTAAAAGTAACGCTGCTTAAAGTAACACTATTTGCTTAAAGTAACAGTTTTTTTGCGAATAGTGGTAACTTTTTCAACCCACGCACTACCTGCTTAAAGTAACATTTTTTGCTTAAAGTAACAGTTTTTTTGTTCATTTTGGTGTTACTTTAAGCAGGTAGGTGGTGTAATGCATTAATATACTGTATATTAGAAAAAAAAATGAAAAGAATTTTGGGAAATAGAGTATTCAGAATTGAATATTTTTCGCACTCTTTTTTTTCTTATTTCAAATATGCAAACTCCATTATTACGCGAGTTGGTTTTTGTAAAGAAACGATAACTGCATAATCCAAATTATTCTTTAATTTTCCTCTGAAAATTTTAAAAATAATGATATTTTTTTCAAATAGAAGGTTAAAAAATGCGTAAACCATTATGCTTTATTTTTCTCGGAAAACCCTAGTGTCTATTTTAGACACTTTTTATTGGTCTGTTTCCTTTCTCTCTTCTTCTTTGGCCAATTAGCTAACGATATGATACACACGTGACCATAGGGGCCTATTTTAGTAATTTGACGAACATTGTTTTTCATTTAATTGCAAAAAAAAAATAATATTATTTCAAGAAATTTTAATGTTTTTTCCCGAATTCAATCTAAGAACCGTCAAAAGTGTAACCTACATTTAGTTATTGCATTGGTTATTTGAATAGTTAACAAAATAACTGAAGTTTTATCAACTATATTTCATTGTAAACTGCATCCTACAATTTGTTCAGTCTACATTCGGTGAACAAAACGTAATTTCTGTTTTATAAATTGTGGGTAATGTTCAGCTTATCTAGCGTTAATTGCTCGAACAAGGGTCAATTAAATTGAAGTGACGACGATCAGAAGGAATGCAAAGTCCATTTTGATATCCTACTTCAGCGACTACATGTTTTAAATGAGCTCTTTTAGAATGTACGACATATTTTACGAAAAAAGTTTCAAAAAAAAAATATGTATAAGGATGAGCCGGTTTTTGGCCGGAAGTTTTTTCCGTTCTTCAAAATGTTGTTTCGGCTCTTTGTAATTTAGAGATGAGCAAAAAGAATATGTAAAACGTAAAACGGTCGAAATGCTGCGTTATTGATGAGGTGGGTGTAATTTTTCAGTAGAATTTTGGGTAGATTTTAGAAACGTTTACACTACGAGGGTCTCACATTTAGGGACGGTTTTATAATTTTGACCTAAGCCCATTTTAACCCTTAATCTAAACGTTGTCTTTTAATTTGAATCGTTCGAATATTTTTTTCGAAAAAATGCGCCCTTTCACTTGAGTAGTTTTGGCAAAAGTGTCTCCTAATTTGAATCTTTTAATTTGATGTCCTTCAATCTAAGACTCCCTGTAGTTTTGAACTAGCATTACAGGAAAGAATCTTCTTCATCACTTTTTGAAAATCTTTTTCAAAATCTTTTTCAAAATCTTTTTCAAAATATTTTTCAAAATCTTTTTGAAAATCTTTTTGAAAATCTTTTTGAAAATCTTTTTGAAAATCTTTGTGAAAATCTTTTTGAAAATCTTTTTGAAAATCTTTTTGAAAATCTTTTTGAAAATCTTTTTGAAAATCTTTTTGAAATACTTTTTGAAAATCTTTTTGAAATACTTTTTGAAAATCTTTTTGAAATACTTTTTGAAAATCTTTTTGAAAATCTATTATTTTTTGTAATGAGCGATGTTATATTGAATTGTTTTGTACAAATTCAGTTGGTGATATTATTTGATAAAATGGTTAACTCTAAGAAAATATTCGGACGGAATTCCACAGTATTTTGCAAACTTCCGAACTTTGGTAAACAGGACTTTTTCTAATGGAACAAAATCGTGGAACATTTTAAAGTTCCCGATTTGCATAATCCAGTCTGGGAAATAAAAAAAGTTAAAATAATATGGGTCTTTGGCACTCTTAAATAAGCCCATTTTTATTTAATTCGCTCCAGTTTTTTTTTCTTGATGGCTATTTATTTACAACACTCGGTTCAATATGCAACAGTTTTATACGCATTTTAAAATTTGCAAGAAAGGCACTTTGCTGCCAGAGATAACCCTCTTTTGTACATAAATGATCCAATCTGTAATCTGATTAATATATTTGTAGGCAGAGCGTAAAGTACGGCCAAGTAACGTAATGATTACTTCATCGGATGCGGCAAAATTAGAGGGCTAGTAGCGTCATCGGTGAACAAAGTTTTTAATCTTTGCAAACCAAAAATATAAAGGCCCATGTGACACCTAAATACCATTTTTATATTATACTAAAACCTAAACTACATAGAGTGCGCCGTTAACTCACAGGGGGAAGTGCGTGTAAAAAGACACGCAACTGGTTTTTTTCGTCGATTTAAGGCATATGGAGGCCCCGTAGGGCAAAATGGGTATTGGTGACCCCTCTCAACTTTTGGAGAAAATTCGATTGGCGGTGTTTTTGCGTAGGTTGCAGATTTCAAACAGCTCTCTAGGGGGCCCTGGTGGCCCAATATAATTTCTGAATAGTCAGATCGACGTAGTTTGACGACCACTACAACTTAGCTTTACCAGAAAAGGAGACTCTTTTCATGTTTTGCTATTTTCAGAGTTCCCCTTAAAGTTTTCTCTTTTTCAGGTGCCCAAAATAGGGTATGCCGTTAACGGGCAGGTTTTTAGTTCAAAATCTTTCTGCGAAAATAGATATGCATCAGTCAGTTCACGGGAAGGTTTCCATAAATATGGAAAAACATGATTTTCAATTACAATTTTGATTAATAAGTTGTTATTTACTAAAAGAAAAGATATAGTAATTTCCTACTCGGATTGTGTTTATCTGTTAGTTCCAAAAAATCGCGTGTGAACGGTTTGATAGTAGTTAAACATATCGTTATAATTAATTATGATCCTACATGACATAAAGAAGCGTTCCTGTGTCGAATTTGATTGTAACATTTTATCTGACATTTGGTTCGGCAGTACAAATCGCAATATGAGATCTCAGGTGCAGCAAGCTTGCTTAGACATATCATTTCATGTGAATACAAGCGTACATGAAACTGTCGCTAAAATAACCTGACAGATATGCATCACATTTTCCCACAAATGGTTTCATAACGCCAAAAAAATAAAATAACATTTAAAACGTCGCTTGGCGCAGGCGGCGTGGCCCGATGACTCGCAAAAGAAAAAAAGATTAAAAACCTGCTTGTTTTCGTAATTGAATGTTAACTTGAATTTAACGCCGGGAAAAGTTATATATATGCAGCCGTCAAAAAGCTAATTAGAAAAGCTACTAAATATTTAGAAACAAAATCTGACATAATTTATGATTTTAGTTTCTTACTAGTTAAAAACATTAGTAAAAACATAGTTAAAAACCTTAAGTTAAAAACAGTATGAATTATAGAAAAATAGTGTTTCAACCCTATTATCAAGTGACTCTAATGAAGCTTTCTAATTGGCTAATCAGGAGGAGAGCGTGGAAACGGACCAATAAGCTGTATCTAAAGCGGTTCTTAGGCTTTTCGTGGAAAATACGGTATTTTTTAAATACCCCTTTGGTATCTAATATATCAGTAATATAAAATAACCAAAAAACGCGAATAAGTTTATAGTTAATTCGGGATCGAACAAACACCTTTTTGAACGTCACTTTATGGAGTATTCGTTCTATCATATCATTTTAAGAAAACGACTTGTATGATTCTAGCTGTGCGTTTTATTTTATTACGTATTATTTTGCATTGCATTTTAAACTGAGGGAATGCTGGGGAGTACAAACTGACGCTATGAAATAGGGCTAAAAATTCCGTATTTTATATGTGGGAAGCTAAAATAAATAATATGTATTGTAACCGAATTGAACTCGAATGTTTTTGACAAATTCCATGGAACCTAAAAAACATGAAATGGTAATTATAGAGTAATTCAAGCTCCATATTATACTCACGATTCCAGATTTTTTTTATTTTAACCATCGTAATTTACTCTCTTCCATGACAAGAGAGGAATGACATTTAAGACTAGTTGCAATTTCAATTTTTAAAACCCAGTCTAATGAGCACTTTTTGAGTTAATGAGTAGCTAAAAGTTGTTTATTTGTTTTATTTTGCAAAACCGATTAAAAAATAAGCATAAAATTTTGTTTTATGATTTAGTGTTAAAACTACTAAACTTTTAATTTTTATTTAAGATTAGTGAAAAATATTTCAAAAAATCAATCATATGAGTTTTGACATGATTAGACACGTTTTTTCAGAAAAATAGGCAAAAGTTACAAGTTTTTCGACACTGCATTTTTTTATAATGATACTGGTTGACTTTTATGAAAATCCGCCGAACGTTTCTAATATACCGAGTTGGCATATTTTTACTTTCTCCCATCCTTATTAATGCCGCATTCATAAAGAGAGGAGAAAGGAGAACCCCAGTTAAAAAGAAAAAGGGAAACATTGCTCTTAATATGATTTTAAAATATGGCGACAGCGTGTACTAGAAAAGCTCGGCCAATTTTCATAAACGTCAACCAATAGTTTTTCGAAAATTTAATAAATTGGCAAGGAAAATTAAAATAAAAAAAAACACTCCACAATTATACGGTATTGTTTATACCTAACCTATAGCTTCCGGTATGTCGTCGGGGTCGGTTGGTTCTAAAAAATCTTAATGTAAAAAAGGCGCTTTAAGCACTCGATATAACGATTACTAAACCGTTATGAAATTCACAGAAATTCAAGAGCGTATATACCTTCCGAGTAATACTCAGCACTATTATCTTTTGCATATACAAGAGGGAGGGAGAGAGAGTAAAAAAAATGGTTTATTTGAATTGCATATTGACTTCCGACGTCTCGTGCATTTTTCGTTCTATTGTTGAAAATGCACTTGCGCCTTCTTATTTACTTCCAATTCGGCGAACGTCAAATTGTCTGTTCAATGCTACACACAGCATTCCGATCAGCTTGACACGTAAGAGTGAAAATAAATAGTGCAAATTGTGCTATTTATTATTCGTTTTTCGTTAATCCCAATAAAATACTTATTTAGTGATTTTACCAGTGACTTGTGACATAAGTTATTTAAATTCACTGGTTGGTTAAAGTTTCAAAATACACGTGACGTGCCACTCTGTAACTACTCAACGTCTCACATGAATTCCCGTCTTTTTCGGACGGATTTTCTAGATGTAGAGATTCAAATTTTTCCGTACGAAAAAAAAGATTTTTCTGAAACTCAGATTTCACAGCTATGAGTCATGTGAGTTTCAGAAATATTTTTTTTTTCGTACGGAAAAGTTTGAATCTCCACATCTATAAAATCTAGAATATTTTACATTTCTAATTTGTGATCCTAAAGTCATAGCCTTGTGACTGGATCACAAATTTTAAATGTAAAATATAAAAAGACACACTTTAAGCTGGTAGAGATAATTTTTTTACTCAGAAAGGCCTTTAACGGTAAAAAACATTATAATTCAAACAAAAAAAAATGTTTTTTTTTGACAACAACTTTTTTGTCATATATTTGTCAGAACGCCATTAAATGTATAGATTCTGTAGTAATAATTTGTTTATTGGCTTTTCTAAAACACTGAAAGAAACATAGCTGGATCTCATTATGGAACATACGGAAACGTATAATGCTGACGTCAGTATATTTTGGACATATAGACCTTTTTGAAATGACTTCCGGTTGTAGTCGAAGCTAAGTGTATTTATTCAGTTAATGAGACGTATTCAGGAACCTTTTATTTTTTTTTCATTCAAAGTTTTGATATACCGCAAGAGTTCTAAAAGCACTTTCGACAACGAGTTTTTCATAGTCATCATTAATCAAGAGTCAGTTCCGCATACGTGATTTTATGCCTTATTACCAAATTATGTTTTTGTTTTTTCTTCTGAAATTCAAATATTATTCTGTTTGCTACAAACAGTTTAATGCGTCAAGCATAAACGTATGGAAAAATAACCAATGAGAACTCACAATGTGCGCTTGAGGGCGCGCCTGTTGTTTTGTAATAAACCGAAATGACCCATATATTATTCTTTACAAACTGATTGGCTGTGGTTGCAAGAGAGTTAAATAGGTTTATTATTTCCTAAGATATACTACTCAGCGTTTTCCGTATATGTGCACAGGGGTTAAAACAATGAATTTTATTGATAAACCGTATTATAGGGCTTATAGGTGCACTTTAATGCAACTCTGTAAGGCCAAATAAAGGTCGTTTTTCGCCAGACCGACCTTTTAGGCTCCTAGTTTGTTAGTTTTAGGGCATGTCGTGGCAAAAACCTGTTTTCAAGAGTTATTACTTATACTGGCCGCCTAATTGGTACACGTTTGGTGACCGGGATACTATGAGTGCAGATTAAGAAATTTTTGGCTCTTGTCATAATTGACGATTTTGCTCGTTGAAAATGGATAATAATCAAGGGTCATTTTTTTGTTGTGTGTGTGTGTCATCCGGATGCAAGAAATGGGGTCACTTTTCTGAAATTCAATATAATACTGTATACGTGGTGATGATTCGTTTCTCAATAAAAAAATGGAAAGAAAGACGATTAACAATTTCCGTTCTACGGAACCACATTGGCTGAGCGGAATTGAATCAGTCTTCCCAAATAAACCAATTAGGGCAGCAAGTCATTAGTGCAATCTATTGTTATGCTTTCGCAGTCGTCATAATTACCCGGACTCCGGCCGGGTACACGACTCGAGGGTTAATCCAGAAAAAAAATAAACTATGTTTTTTCTAAATCTTGGCTGTAACATGTAAAGCCTGACACACTTGTCTTGCTGGAATTATCCAGGGTTCAATTTTGAGCCCGCCCCCTCCCCGTTTTGACTGCTTGTGATTTTGTTCGTCTTTGGGATTTTCCGTATGGCTGTGAAAAGTTGTCTTAGTCGGCATCAAAATGCGTTAGTTTTAATGATTGAAATTTGATCCCTCTTTGTATCATTCTGTAAAGGGGTCAAATTTCAAATTTTCATAATTACATTTCCGTAATCACGATTAAAATTACGTTTGAAAGTGCACCATAATGCGGTGTTTCAAAGGTTAATCGAAATTACGCTAAAAATTAAAACATAAAACCTATCTGTAGCATATTAAGTTTTGCTGAAAGGTTCAGCATTTTTTTTTTTTAATTTTCTTTTTATCTGTTCCGTCGGTAAAATCATTCTTATCAGGTGTCAATTTGACACTGTCAAAATGTTAAACACAAATTTCTAAAGCTCAGATGGTTTATTTGAAACTGAAACTTGGTTAGACACAGAACTCGCGTGACATACGATTTTCACCGACGACATCTGCTCACGAAAATCCTAAAAAGATTATAGACCGGATAGGAAGAATTTTAAACGCTATTTTGAACCTGTTCAAGTCATTTTTTTGCGTGGCTGAATAGTTGTATTCCAGATTTACTTTATTTACAGTACTAGATCTACTTTATTAACAGTACTTATACGGTATAAAATATTCCAACCAGGGATGTATATTCCAATCAAAAGACCANTTTTCACCGACGACATCTGCTCACGAAAATCCTAAAAAGATTATAGACCGGATAGGAAGAATTTTAAACGCTATTTTGAACCTGTTCAAGTCATTTTTTTTTCGCGTGGCCGAATAGTTTTATTCCAGATCTACTTTATTTACAGTACTAGACGTTATACGGTATACAATATTCCAGCCAGGGATGTATATTCCAATCAAAAGACCAGTTATTGTCAGAGAAATAAGCTTCCAGGTGGGGTGGTCAAATAAGGGTCGTTTTCGTTTTTACCGACCCTTAATTGACGAGGCCAAGGTAAGCCGTTTTTTGCTGTTACTTCATAGAAATATTCTAAAGTTAGGGCCACATTTTTCGATTTTAAAAAGAGGCAAAAAATGGCCCTTACTTTGAGGTCCTTACTTTGAGGCCCTTACTTTGAGGCCCTTACTTTCAGAAAACCCTTACCTTGAGAAAGCTTACTAGAGAAATAAGTTTTGAAAAAAAATAAAAATATGGCCCTTACTTTGAGTGAGAAAGCGGCCTTTACTTTGAGGCCTTCCTGTAAATGTACTTGACAAAAAATGTAGTTGTGCAATATTTCATGGGTTTTTAAAAACGTCATCGCTTTGCGTTTTATTGTTTTTGCCGGTTGAGGGACAAAGAAAATTTTGTTATTACCATTCGGTATTCATAAACAATGTAAATACCGAATACCAGTTTGAATGATGCGTATTGAATACGAAATATTCTAACAGCATCAAAACGGAACCTCTTGTCTTACAAGCGCCTCATTTCCTTGTTTGTTTTAATTTGTACCAGCATGTACGAAAAAGATGATATTATTTAACTCGTCCACATTTTCCGAGACCTGTTGAAGCTAGCATTTTGGGTATTTGGCCACAATTATCTTGGTAATTGCTGACCACATTTCTAAACAAGTTTTATATCCCTTGAGTACCGTACTTAAGCCGTCAAACACACGACACTTAAGGGATGGACGGCACCTAAGCACGCGGCACTTACGGTACCGAGGAAATTTGGATGCAATTTTGATTATTTTTCGCATGTGTCCCAACTTGGGACTCCCAAGAGGTCAAGTTGAAATTTTTTTTAACAATGAAAGTGGTCAGATTTTAAACTTCGATTTGTTTGTATGCATTTTTGGAATTCCGTTTGAAAATAAAGCGCGAGTACTTTAAAAGCGAACCGAACCTACGTAAATTAAGAAAAATGAATGACTGAAGGCAATCGTAGTAAGCAATTTCCATCTTTTGAATATCAAAGATAATACAGGATTGCCTCCAGTCATTCATTTTTTTTTATTCACGTAGGTTCGGTTCGGTTTTACCTTACTCGCGCTTTACGTTAAAATTTTCAAATATATTTGACTGTGCCAAAGTCAAGCTTTTTTGACTTACAAAATCATCACGGTTTACCAAATCAAAGTGCGATTTTCCTCAAAAAACTGGTTGCTTTTATCGTATTCTTTGCCCCCCGTATTTGTTCTGTTTACTTTATATTAATTGTTTAATCGTTTAGATCAAGACGAGTGCAGCGCTGGTACGCACAAGTGCTCCGTGCACGCTAAGTGTGCGAATACAATTGGCTCACACAAGTGCACCTGTAAGGCCGGCTTCAAGGGGGATGGGTTGGCGTGTGATGACGTTAACGAGTGTCAAAGTGGACAACATAATTGTAGTCAGCCGGGCAGTCGATGTGTTAACACGCCAGGCGGATTCGAATGTCAATGCAAACCTGGATACACTGGAAGCGCACGAACGGGATGCTTTGGTAAGTTTGGATTAAGCTGTCAACCCATTGTTGATATGCGTTTTTTTTACACCAAAAACGGCAAAGAGACATGTATTTATACAGACCGCAGTAATAGTATGGATGCTTTTACGGTTTATGACAATTTTTGGAAAAAGAGTGACCTTGTTGCAAATTGTATAATGTTAAAGACAATGCACAGTCTTGTTTGAAAAAA
>SCLG01000128.1:455431-468432 GCA_004367875.1 Oikopleura albicans
TGATATGCGATGTGAACTTACTGTTCTTGGCGAACATTTTTTTTTGTTAAAATACATAATTCAAAATTGTTAATAGAGGTGCGCATAATTTTAATTTCACAGAATAACTTCATTTTATAGGTTAATTTTAGAGATTCTGGAAAAAATGATCACACTATAACAGTTTCGTTTGGTGAACATTTATTATTTTTAACACGTATTTGTTTTTAAAACTGCAGGACGTTGTTTCGCGCGAGAAAATCGATTACAAGGTTAATTACAAGGAAAATTTACCGTAGAAAATAAACCCTGATAGAAATACCTTCGATCCGATGAAATTCCTCTTGAGTACACGCTAGTACAACTTCTTTTTATCTATTTTTGCCGTCGGTTTGGTTGGATTTAAATTCATCCAAATTTTCTCAATAAACACTATTGGTTCCTAAGTATTTTTTTGTTTCGACAAAAGGGCCATTTAGTGATTTTGTGCCTATACAGCTCATTTAATTAAAAACCAATTTTGTCAAAAAAAGAACTTGAACTTTTATTTAAAAAAGGTGAAAAAAATACAATTCTCAAAATGTCTGTGGCGAGATTTAGAATTTTTGAAAGTCGTTTTTTTCGGCATTCAAAAAATTCTAGATCGCGCTACAGACATTTTTAGAATTCAATTTTTCCATATTTTTCTGCTAATTTTTTATCTTTATAATTTGGCAAAAATATCGTTCATTTTGACTCTTATGCTCATATTTTTTGGAAAATACAAACCAAGATATCATAACTTTTATTCTAAATTTAGAAAATTTGCGTGTATTCTGAGTCCGACCAAACTGACGGGGCGACGTTCCTCTCGATGTGCACGTTTTTCGGAAATCGAAAATGCACATCGAGAGACCCCTGACTGTAATTTTATTTCAGCAGAAACTTTATTTGTGTATATTTGTTTTTTTTTTCGACAATTGTCATGTTTTCCCCCGATAAACGAAAAACGCAATAACTAAGCAAAGAACAGAGAAACAATTCAAAACTGAAACATCATAAAAAAAGCTCAACGTGAGCGAAAACTACTTTTTTTCTGTGCTAGATTGATCAAGAAGCAGTTTTTTTTTTCGTTTTTGAAGTTTCCGTGTTTCATATTTTTGGTAAAATCGTTCGTTTCAGCAAAGTGCCCGGTGCACTTGTAGAGAGAGAGAGGGTGGAGGCAGGCAGGGGAGCTCAACACATCAAATGGTAATGAGGCTACGAAAAAAACCGTCCCGGATTAAAACAGTTCAATCGGAATCATCTTTTTACCAATGAGAAACATATGGCCTGTAAGAGTTCCTAGGAACGCGTCCATTTTTTTTTGTTGAGCAAAAATGAGTCACTCGTGTAAGACAAATATACCATATGCGCAGTTATGAACTTCTTTATGTTTTTAGCAATGTTTCATCATTTCTTTGGCTCGACAGTCCGTAACTTTTCAGAAATATGATATTTCGGCTTTTTCCCCGCCTACACGATGTGTAGTTATATTGCTGTTTGTTGAAAATACGTTTTCAATATAAATGCGTAGGCGTTGCTGTTGCCAATTCTACGTTGGTACATTATTCTCCCAGTAGTCACTGAAATTGTGATTTTTGTAGATATATTACGAATAAAGGAGAATTGAGAAACTAATCTATATTTTTTAACACTGTAAGTTAACTATATTGAGCTATATTATATCATATCTAAGAATTTAATCGGTGACTTTTTCTTCATGAGAAAGAAAGTTAAAAAAAAAGATCTACTATGTGTCTGCACATTGAGTGTCGCGTTTTCAGAACTCTTAGTATCGTTTTTGGCAATTTTGGCATCATAGCGCATTCACACGGTAAAGTCACTCTAATGAAATCACGTCACCGTTCATAGTATTAGGCATATGAAAAGAAACTCATTCCAACCTATTTTTAATTAAAAAATCTGAAACATTATTTTGTACATATTTTAAATCGTGTAAAGCAACAGGGCTATAATAAACTAAAATTAGTTCAGACAAAAATAACTGCTTTAGATATTGAACCTATTGAATTAGTATGTGTCAATATTCTGGGAAGAGGCTTTGATTTTTAATATGAAAAATTTATTCAAAATTCATTTATCAAAAAATGATTGTAGCTAAATTGTAACTAAATTGTAACTAATCAAAAATGGCCCTTTCATATGGGGCAGGGATCCTTTATGGGCCAGAGACCCCTTATGGGCCGCGTTTTTGGAGCCCTCATGGCGGCCCATAAGGGGTTCGGGACTGTATATAATACACGAAAATAATAGTGTTAAAATTCACATTTAATAAAATAACATTTGGATTCGAATACACTAGGAGGATCTAAGCTTTTGATTGGACCGTTTCCGCGTAGGTTTAAAATCAAACACTAAAATAAAACGAAACCACGACAATAACAAGTTTAGCTTAGGGTGTGAGTGACTGATTTTTTTTTATCAAAATTTTCAACTTGTGGTTAAATGCCGGTTCAATGTCCGGTATAAATAAAAATTGAAAATATATATAGCAAGCGCAGTATTTTTAGCTCAGTTATGATGTCATTTCAAGTTTGGTTTTATAAAGCACATTTTTTACAGTCGAGTTCTAAGGAAAATCGACTCGCCCTGTTTATAATTTATTTTCAACAAAATATTTTCGAAATTCTTTTGGACGGTTTGATATAAATATTTGTTGTTAACTCGTCGTCTGTTTGTATCAGACATTTTTACATTGTACGAACAAAATAAGAGGCCAAGTTTAATCTCGTTTATATCATCGTCGGGGCCTAATTATATTATGTAAATTCAATTGTAAATGATTGCACACACATTCGAAATACATAATATGTAATAATATGTAAATTAAGCAAAAAACTTTTCTGTGACGGAACCAAACTAAATTTGTCTCACACTTGATTCTCCAATTTTCTAATACCAACCACGAAATGTCGGAACTCAAATATTATTTTATAATGAATGGCATGCAGCATTTTATATGCAATGAACTTCAAAGTAAAATGCATTTTGAATGATCGAATAGAGAATAATCCCGTCACAAGATTCATCATTTTCACAGCGAACTTGAATATCTAATCAGCGCAAAAGTTCATGAAGGGCGTCGATTTCGGCTCATTTTGTGAGTTTTTTTTTTGTAGTCTCGGCGGTTGTGTACAGTAGGGTGCCCAAGCTTTTTTCGAGGGTCTCCAAATCAAAAAAAAAAAAAATTAGAACCACGTGATAGAGCATGATCCACTGATAAAAAATCTCATTTTTGACCCCTTTTCAACCTACGCAAAATTTTGAAACTTTTTCGAAAAGGGCGTACAAATAGTAAATAGGAACGCGATATGACTTTTGAATAACTATTTCTGAAGTAGTACACAAAATAATCCAAACACTCCTAATTTGGCTCATGGGGGTACACGAGTTAAAAGTTTTTTCTCTAAACTGTAACTTGTTTATTGGAATTATGTTTAAATGTGTTATCAAAATGATTTTTTTTTATTCGAAGCTGGTCATTATTCAACTTAAAAAAAGAACGAAATAAAAAAAAAATGCTAGCACATGTTTTTTGTGGTTAAAAATGTGTTCGATGGAAATCTGAGGCTATCTTATTGAACAATTTCAGGTTCATACGTGTGGTTTGTAATTCGCAAACGGCAAACGCGTTGTGTTCCAATTATTTCACCAATTTTTTTTTATCTTTTTAACTTCGCAGTTATCACAATAATTGTCGTGTTCTTCCCATAGTAAACACGGCGTATAAAAACGATGGGGGGAAGATAAGTATGTATCATGAAGTACAATGAAAGTAAGGATAAAATCTAATAATATCTGGTGTAACACTCTCATGTGAAAAACGAACTACTGGTGTGGGTAACGAAATTGTCAGCGAGCTGAACAGAACTCGTCGTATATTAACTTATAGGACTCGTCAATATACGACGCGTCGCGACGTGTCCCGTTCAGTTGGGTTACAAACTCGTTACCGACACCAGTATAAGATAAACTAAACAACACAGGTAGCGGGCATATAAGGTCACATATTTTGTGTTGTTGGTCAAGTCAACAAAGCAACAACCTATAGTCTGTAGGCTATAGATAAGAAAATAAACCCATTTTAGGTGTTCCAATAACTTTTTTTTTTGAAGTTAATTAAAATTTTTTTTCCAATGTTTGTGATTTTTTGGGTTTTCAGTTCTTAGATTTTTTCAAACCCGCTTTGTGAAGACGAGTCTCTTTTTGAATATCAATTAATATCAACCATTAAAAAAACCTGCAGTAACTTTTTTATTTCAAAAATTACGTCAGATTGTATTTTTCAGATAGAATCAGATTTTCATGTGGTTTACTTTTTATTTCAACAATTTAGCAAAATAAAATCAATTTTAAAAAGACCAAAAATCGAATCTTCTCTAATTTAAATTGTTTATCACGCGATATATTTCATATTTTATTCTTATGGCCTTATATCTATCGGATATTAAATTTTAATTAGAACTAAGAAATGAAATTTCCCGCTCAAATTATTTGCCAAACACGATTATTTAGTAAACTAAAAAAAAACACGAAAACACGTATAACCACTAAGTCGAACACTATAAATGTCCACTTTTTAAAAGTGAATTAATATTGTTTCATGTTTTTGACATCATTTCGAGCGTTAAAAAAATGGTTCCCTCATTTGGATTTTTTCCCAGCACGTCAACCGCGAAATTTTCATTACATCATTACATCGTTTTCGATGAAAAATTATATAAAGAGAGAAATAATGTTGAAAACTTATCTTGCGGTCCTGTTCCCTACTGCGTTTGGTTCATTTAAGCCAAAAATGAGATAAACTGTAAAAACCGCAAGGTGTTAATTATGGACTCTGGTAGCGACAAAAATCTTGCTTTTTTCTATCAAACAAAAAAAAATGAACAAAAGGGGTGCAAAAATTGAGGTGTTATGTTTTAGAAACCACAGATATCTCGTTAAAACATTCAAACCATAAATGGGAATAAGGATAGGCTAAGGCCAAGTTCTCCACCATTTTTATTTTAACAAGTTATTTTAACGGTCATTTAGTGAGATAAAAAGACATATAGACTAAAATGAAAATAAAAATTCGTGCTAAGAAATAACTGGCCGAGAAAAAATTCCGTATTAGAAAATAATTGTGTCAAAAAAAATAAATCCTATAAGAGGAATTCCGTGTTAAAAACGTTTCGTGTTAAAAAAATAAATTTCCGAAAAAAACAATTTGTGTTAAAAATATGCGTGTTAACCCGTCCCCGTACGTGTTCCTTTTTTTGAGGTACATTGCGCTCAAGGAGCCAAAAAGTATATGAAAAAAATACACGAACACGACGTGAGAAAAAGTACCTGACTAAAAAGCGGTGTTCTTTCGATTGAAAATTTTTTCAATAGTTTGCGATGTTTTGTTTTTTTTCTACGCGTGCTAATCCGAGAGCCCCTTTTTGCTTGCGAGCGCAGCATCATTTTTTTTTATTTTCCATTGTTTTTGGAATTAATTGCTATTAATTTAATAGTATTTTTTCACAAATATTTGCTCTGCGTATGTCGTTTACGGTATGTACAGTGTGAAAAAATCTTCTCGGTAACAGTTATTTAAACAATTTGGTGCAGATGGACTCCCACTGCAAAATTAGTCAATCAAATTGTATTCTTTGTTTTTTTTACTATTCAAATAAAAAAACTGATCAAAAATGTCCAAATATCTATAAAAAAACTCTAATCTTGATTATTTCGCGTTCTTTGATAATAAACGTGTGGTTGTCTACCCAGGGTCGACATCTGAAATTTGCGCTCCTCGAGAACTTTGTTCTCGATCCCCTGCCGAGAACTCTAAGGATTATTTTGAAGATTTTTTTTGTTCACATCATTCCACATTTGTCACAGTTTTATTCTGATTTTTTTTCTACACTCAGAAATGTTTTTTTCGAATTAAATATGAAATAAATAGAGAAAAAAAGACGATTATGTTTAGAGGCGCGAAATAAAAAATATTACTACATAATATTCAAATTATAATGGTTAGTTACAGAGATTATGCCTTGAATTTCAATTTGCAAAAAAAACGGATTCAATAAAGTTCTCCTATCGTTCAGAATTTGTGTTTGAAAATGATGCTCAAAAAAAGCAACACGTACGGGGACGGGGTGCGCGCCGCTCTGTACGGGGACGGGTTAAGGTATAGATTACCAAAAATATTAAAACTTAATCACCTAATACGTTTTCCGTGTTAAAAAATATTCGCGTTAAAAAACTTCCTTGTTAAAAATTTTCGTGTTAAACATTGTGTTAAAAAGTGGGTCCTAACTTGAGGACATATGTGTGTATATATTTATGACGTAAAATGTATATGCTAGTATGATCCTTTGGAAACCGCTTGTTAAAATACTCAAATCAAAAATAGAACTGAATTTTGGGAAAAAATATGTTGTTCAGGACATGAATTACAAAAAAGAAACTTCATTTAACGGTTCATTTTCGGCCTGAGCAAATAAACGAAAAAAAAGAAACGTATTTCTTCATCACCAGTGTGTATATATCTATGGGATAAAGTAAGTAACCGTATGTTAACAATGAACGTGGTTTTGCAAAACACGTGTCCTAATTTGGGCTGGGCTCGCTTTCGTGTCAAATGCTCACAAAATGTAATGCAAGCGCCAATTTTTTTTATTCTTTCCTTGCTTCACTGGGGTGCCCACGGCAAATGGGGGGTATCAAATGCTTTCGAAACATTACACATTAAATTTAGTATATTCCACTGGTGAAGGCTACTACCATTTGTGGTCGCGAAAAAAAACCATTTATGAGTACTATCGCGACCACACCATTTGCTCGCGAATTGTTGTTCAAAATTTGGTTCCGCGACCATTTTTTTTTACTTCAAAACAGTTGTCGCGATATTTGGAACAACAATTCGCGACCAAATGGTGTAGTCGCAAAAGTACTCATGAAGAGGGTTTTTTTGTATTTTTAATTTTTAATTAATTTAACAGTCGACTGCAGTCAAGCGCATATTGGGTAGCTAGCTACCCATTTTCACTTTATTTATAAATAAAAAGAGAACGGTTTGTGATAATAAAAAAACGGACAACGGATTTAAAATCAAAAAAAATTTACGTTTTTATATAGAAGAAAAATATATTTTTTTAGAAAATCATTTTTACGTTTGGGTCCGTGTAGGACGAGGGTTAAGGTTGAAAATAACCCCAGTTAGAGAAGAAAAACAGGGCTTCAAAATAAAATAACAATAAAACAAATCCGTTCATTGTTTGGCGCGCTAGAGCAAATTGGGTANAAAATATTTGTGTTAAAAAATTCCGTATTAGAAAATAATTGTGTTTAAAAATAATTGTGTTAAAAAATAAATCTTATAAGAAGAATTCCGTGTTAAAAACGTTTCGTGTTAAAAAAAATAAATCTCCGAAAAAACAATTTGTGTTAAAAATATGCGTGTTAAGGTATAGATCACCGAAAATATTCGTGTTAAAACTTAATCAACTAATACGTTATCCGTAAAAATATTCGTGTTAAAAAAGTTCCTTGTTAAAAAAAACTGAGTTAAAAATTTTTGTGTTAAAAAGTGGGTCCCAACTAGAGGACATATGTATATATTTATGACGTAAAATGTTTATGCTAGTATTATCCTTTGTAAACGGCTTGTTTAAATACTCAAATCAAAAATAGAACTGAATTTTGGGAAAAAATAAGTTGCTGAGGACATGAATTACAAAAAAGAAACTTCATTTAACGGTTCATTTTCGGCCTGAGCAAATAAACGAAAAAAAGAAACGTATTTCTTCATCACCAGTGTGTATATATCTATGGGATAAAGTAAGTAACCGTATGTTAACAATGTTTAGCAGCTGACAGAAAGTTCGGTGTGGTTTTTTGGAACGTGGTTTTGCAAAACACGTGTCCTAATTTGGGCTGGGCTCGCTTTCGTGTCAAATGCTCACAAAATGTAATGAAAGCGCCAATTTTTTTATTCTTTCCTTCGCCTCACTGGGGTACCCACGGAAAATGGGGGGTATCAAATGCTTTTGAAACATTACACATTAAATTTAATATATTCCACTGGTGAAGCCTTCACCGTGAAGGGTACTTTCGCGCCCACACCATTTGATCGCGAATTGTTCTACAAAATTTGGTTTCGCGACCATTTTTTCTACTTGAAAACAGTTGTCGCGAAACCTCACCAAAAACACCATTTCGCGACCATGTGGTCGCGAAACATATTCTGAACAACAATTCGCGACCAAATGGTGTGGTCGCGAAAGTACTCATAACGGTTTTTTTTTTTCGCTACCATTTGTGGTACCCCATTCCATTCCACTGATCGATTAATTTTGGCAAAGCTAAAATTTCAAGAACAATTTCGTACAATTTGATAGTTCATAATTCATTCTGGTATTGATTTTAACTCAGAACGTGGGCACCCTATGTTCCACAAGGCGAAAAAAACTTATAAATTTGACGAGATGAAAAAAAACAAGGTCGAGACGATTCAATTATTGTCGCTGCTCATGACGGATCATTCAATTGAACGTTAACCAATTTTTATTAACCGCAACGTCTACGCTTTTTTGACATGAAACATAACTACAAATAAAAGTAGAAAAATAAAGAGGAAAAGTGTGTGAAGAGACTCCTGTGCAGATACTTTTTCATGTCTAATATACTCGACAGTTTTTTTTGTGCATTTTCTGGATTAAAAAAAAATTGAATGCATAGTAGCTTTTGAGTACACGAATAACAGAAACAATATGAAAAATAATCAATGATACCCAACCCCAAAAATGAGCGATAATCTAGTCCTAGTATTCTAGAAAATTCGTTTTTATAAAAAAATTGCCGAAAATCGTCAAAATCGGCCTCTAGGGGTTAACATTCGGGGGTCCTATAATGAGATTTTTTATGATTGGATCAAACGCTTGGAGCACCCTAATGGACAAGCAATTAACCGCCACTTTTGCAATCACTCATCTGTTTATAAGGTGAAAAGGTGTGACCGTTATAAGGTAAAATCAGTTTTTCAAATCTTCTCTTAATCTTTTTTTGTAACGAAGGTCAAATCAAACGTATGTTTTTTGGGGGAAAATCTTTATAATCATGTCTTTTTTACGCTGTTCTGTGATAGAATTTGTTTCCAGGTTGTTATAAGGTGATGGCAGTTTTTTTTTTAATTGTATTAAGGTCAAGTCCCTTTTTGGGGTCTGACCTTATAACCAAAACCTATAATATAATTATATAATAAACTTAATTGTCGGCTGAACCGGCATCAAATCTTCAACGCTTTCGGTCCCAGGTTAATCCGTTATTGTCGAAAATTTGAAATCGAGTAAAGTCCTGCTAAATCATTTTGAAATGCGTTCAAACTTTTTTTTCGTCTGCTAACTCGATATTCTAAATCGGAAACGAGTTGTCATCAATCGCTTTACAAACTGTTTCACGGTTGTTATTCATTCTGATTCATCTTTTTTTTAATGCATTATGAAATTCATATATAGCGCAAATGTTTTAGAAGTTTTTTTAGTAAGTCCCTCCGCCACTGTCGCGTATAGTTTATTGCCCCATCAGTAGGGTTACTCAATTTCATCATGTCCCAAAAAATTAATGTCCAATTGGTGATTATCATTTTATCAACTACGTTGACCTTGTCAAACAAGCAACGTATATATTATGAATTAGCCAATCTTATTGCTTAATGTTGAATTACTGTAAAAATCAGAAAAAACACTCCTTTAGCTTGTTCCACTGGCACTTACAATAGAGACAACGACTTCATACATATATAGAGCGTTGGTTATAAGGTCTAAGATTGTGGCCGCTATACAAGATCTTATTTTTTGCTCAAGTACGAAAGTCATATTTGTAAGGATGAAAACATATATGTTTCAGACAAACTTACGGGGTGGGGGTTGGTTATAACGACACCCATTAGGACCGTTATAAGGTCACCCATTTGGACCGTTATAAGGTCACCCATTTGGACCGTTATAAGGTAAAGTCAGTTTTTTTACACAAATGTCAAGTCAATTGTGTGCACTAAGGTCAAGTCAGTTTTTTGCGAAGCATAATTTTTGGGAATAAAAACTTTAAAATCATGTCTTTTTAAGCTTTTTTTTGATGAATTATTTATTTGAGCAAGACCCGTCTTGCGATTATTGAAAATTTCTTAGTACAATCAACCCTTATTTTGATAGCCCGTAAGGCCAGTAGTCAGAAAAAACACCACCCTAATTTCGTGCTGAGCGGTCCAGTAAGTCCCTAAGTCCTGGACGAATTTCGATTTCCGAGTTTCAAAGCTCATCTAAAATGTGGTACTTAAAGTAAAGTGAGCCTGATAATATCCTGTAATAACAGGCATATGAAATGTTGGAGTACTAAGCGATATTCGGGAAAATTTCACATTAAAAAATTAAAAGGCAATTTAGATTACGTCTAATTTTTAGAGTGGTTTTTAACTCGATTCCGCGTCCCATTTTGGCAGAATCCGTAATGAACTAAGCTTGACACAAGCCAATTAAAATTCACTTTAAACATCCTAAGATGTGCACACAAAAATAGTTTTCATGCCCTGTGTTGCCAAGTAAGCAAATCCTGTATATCGTGCTGAAGGTCTCCATCTAATTCAGAATTATTTTTCTATATGTTACTTTAGAGTTACAAATAGATAAAAAACATAATTAAAAAAAAATCATTACAAATCGTGTTTAATTTAATTCAACTAAAATCCAAAGAAGTATAAAAAAATTGTGAAAATGGTTAAAAAATTATGAAAAGTTTCAAAAAAGGTTTGAAACATTACCAGAAAAAATAACTTTCTAGAGTCTGGAGGATACTCAGCGTTTTACATGAATTTCCGCCGTTTTTTCTTTCGTATTTTCTAGATAGCCAAACTCGAGTTTTTCCGTACGTCAAAAACTCGCATTTCGCCATCTAGAAAATGCGGGAGAAAAGACGGCGGAAATTCATGTAAAACGCCGAGTAGAAAGTAAATTTTTCTGGTAATTTTTTGAAACGTTTCATAATTCTTCATGAATCTAGACTGCATAAGCCTGCTCTTAATTTTTTTGAATTATTAATGAACTAAGCTTGACACAAGCCAATTAAAATTCACTTATAACATCCTAAGATGTGCACACAAAAAATAGTTTTGATGCCGCTGAGTCGGCACATCCTGTATATCGAGATGAAGGCCTCCATCTAATCCGTACGAGATAGAGATGCCTTTAAGGTCGCCTTAAAAATATTCATCGAACGGAATTGCTTATCGGTTTCTGGTTTGTTCGGATTACTTGATTTCCATCCGCCCCGAGACGTTGAAGAAAATTCGACCAAGGATGTTCGACAGGTGAATAAACTACCCCTAGAATATTATAAAGCCAAAATTTGTTTTGTAAATGCAGCAAAAAATGAGCCGGACCGCCCCGTCACTGCCGCGATATTGCAAATGTTTTCATAGTAAATTTCTTTTATAAATATCTTTTTAATGTCACGTTTAATCCAGCAACTTATGTACGTCACTAGAGAACAATTCTGCCGGTCGAAAAAGCAAACTGAAAATGTTATGACCTTAATTTTTTATTTAGAATGTTTCAAACAACAAACATAACGTGAATTTGGAGTGAAACTAAAACATACCATTCTCACAGCTAAACTCCCAGGGGGAAGTGCGTGTAAATAGACACGGAACTTGTTTTTTCGTGGATTTAAGGCATATGGAGGCCTCGTAGGGCAAAACGGGTATTGGTGACCCCCCTCAACTTTTCGAGAAAATTCGATTGACGGTGTTTTTTGCGTAGGTTGGAGATTTCAAACAGCTCTCTGGGGGGCGCTGGTGGCCCAAATCAATTTCTGAATAGTCAGATCGACGTAGTTTGACGAGCGGGTTTATTTACACGCGGTTCTCCCTATGGGTTCCCAAGGGTAAGAAAAAGATAGCGCGATTCATTCTTCTGGCAATTATCGATGTCAGATTTTTGGCTTTATAAAGTGCACTACAAAATTCTCTTAGAGGACAAATTATATTTTAATTACGTGATCCGAACGCCAAAAAAGCGTTCGAAAAAAAGTGGCACAAGTTACGAATAAGTACCGTAATTACGGCCCGTGTGGCGTTTGAGTGCTGATTAAACGGTGGTCATATTCATTATTATTTGATTTTCCTGCGACTGGCACTAGTCATTAAGCCAGTGTTTAGTAAACAATTACGCTGTATTGAGGCACTTTCGCCGCTCTTTTTTGTACACAACGTGGATTTTTCAATTTTCTGGGTGCCATTACGAAAACAAGGCCCACGAAACTTCTTGAGTTGGATTCTTGAATAAATTATTGATGTTGAGCTGGAAAAAAATGAGGTATTGTTGCCCCCACTTGATGTTTCATTTCTATCCATTGGTCCCTTTTTTTCTTTGCGTAATCGAGTTGAAAGACGGAAGTGGAAATAGAACTGCCTCTTCCTCAAACTGTTATACATCAATCACGACACTAATTCGACTCGACAAAGCGCGATTATTTCTGACGAGCTTTTTTTCTACCGGTCGACGAATTCTTGTTTTAAATACCCACGTATTATCTTCATCATTTTGTGCGTGTTTCAGCACGATTAGGCCATGGAAAAACGGATTGACAGACATTTTCGGAAAAAAGTGCAGTTGCTAGTGCAGTTGCTAGTACAGTTGCTAGTACAGTTGTCAGTGCAGTTGTCAGTGCAGTTGCTAGTGCAGTTGCTAGTGTAGTTGCTAGTGCAGTTGCTAGTGCAGTTGCTAGTGCAGTTGTCAGTACAGTNATCTTCTGAATGAAGTTCAATTAACACAAATGTTTTTAATAATAATACACCCCCTGCGCTGTTATCTTGCAACTATCGCATGAAAAAAACCTGCAAGATAACGAAGCGAACGGGGACATCTGCAAGATAACAGCGCAGAGCTTAACACATAAAGATAGGGTTTCCTGGAAAATTGGCAGAAAAAAATCTGCAAGATAACGGAGCCAAC
>SCLG01000129.1:9341-31998 GCA_004367875.1 Oikopleura albicans
AAAATTAGCTAAAAAGTGGACGGTTAAGCCGGTTCCGGACGGTTAAGTAATGGACGGTTAAGTACTTAACCTTTGTATACCTTTATGCTATTAAACACTGTTTCTAATTTTTTTAGTTTCAAATGTTTAATTATGTTAGTAATGAATGTGCGATTCCGATCAAGTGGTGTATATGAACTTTATAGGGTTTTGGAGAAAACTTTGTTTAAACTAAGGTTACTATAGTTTTTACTGTCTAAAACCCCTTATGTGCCAAATTTTGCTGAAATTCAGAGTTTTATCAAAATGAAATGGAATTAATGTAGTAATGGTAGCGAGCCGAGCCGAGCTAAGAAAATCTTTAGAAAGCCCTAGTCGAGCCACAACTTTCTAAAAATACCGAGCCATTGATCAACGAGCGAAAAGCTAGCCAACAAATAGTCAAATTAGCCAATAAATTAGTCCCAATATTTTATAATTCCATGCTACAACCGGTAATCAATAAAACTTATTCAATAATTTAAATCAGTGAACAACTTGCGGAGCAACTTACATTGTACGAGTAAGGCAATATTATTCAATAATATAGGTAGCTTTTAGAAAATAGGCAGCTCTATTTTCCTGGCAGCCCTATTTTCCGTAACCGGCAGGTCCCAATTTTTCCAGGATTTCGCCTACGAATGTCTCCGTTAACCGGTCTATTTACCGTTAGTCCGCAGGTTTTCAAAAAAATTTTGGTAAAGAAATTTTCAATAACGTTTGATATTTTTTCTATGTTAAAATTAAAAAGCTTTAAAATGTATCATCAAAAATAATCTACGTTTTGCGCCCTTATCGGATACGGTATCCGGGATACCTTACGCAGTTATCTAGTACCCCCCCAAATAGTATTACTTTCAGCAGAATCAGGCTTTTTTATGTTACTTTAAGCGGAATTAGGCGTTTGAATTGCGCAATTTGGAGAATATTGCGTAATGATTAGTTTTTTTCTTTTACATAAATCAGAAAGTAGGTCAACAAATTGCAAAGTTTAGTACTATTAGTACAGAGAATGGGGTTATAAGGTAATACCTACAAAACTGACTTGATCGCAATGCACGTTTAAAAACTCACTCTTGACCACAAAAAACTTGCTTCATGTGTATAAAAACTAACTTGACCTTATAAATTATAACGGCCAGACCTTATAACCAAACCCAGCTGTAATAATTTTTAAACTTCAGCACATGATTTTTCGGAATTACTCTCTCAGCATCTAATTATAAGATTCTAATTATGAAAGTTTTTGGTCATGAAAAAGCACCTTTAGAGGCGTGAACTTCCATAGACAGGCGGTTAATAAAATTTCAAGAAGTTAACAAAATTCATGGAAATAAACATCTTTTGCCCAATCGTTTTGTTAATTTTCGTAGACACTTGGTATAGTTCAAAAAAGTTATTCGCAAAAGACACATTAGAATTCGGACAAGCACCGTCTTGGATCGTTGACTTATCGACCAGATTTTCGAAGTAATTTTTACTATTTTATCAAAAATTTTTATATCAAAAATAGGTCTGAAAGATTTATCAGATAAAAAATATTTTTTAAATTTACTACAGGTTTAGTCTCATGAAAATCCGCTGAGCGTTTCTAGATTGTTTCTCAAATTCTTCGATTGATTTGCCGGGGTGGTATTGAGAGAGCGGCAACACAAGTAAGAGACAACCCTGGCAAATCAATCGAAGAATTTGAGAAACAATCTAGAAACGCTCAGCCGATTTTCATGAGACTAAACCTGTAAAAGTACTTTTCATCAGAAAATATTGAAGAATAAATATGAAATCCTGAATAAACTGTAACTTTAAGCGGAACTGTTTTTAAGTAGGTAGTGCGTGGGTTGAAAAAGTTACCACTATTCGAAAAAAACTGTAACTTTAAGCAAATAGTGTTACTTTAAGCAGGTAGGTAGTGTACTTATAATTAAAATTTAAGCTAGAAATTTGAGTTCGAAACTGCGTAGTGTGTAGGTGGAAATTGAAGTTTGTAAAAAACTGCAAAATAAATTCGCAGGTGTAGGCAAAAATCATATAATTTAAAAAAAGATTAAAACTATTTTTGACAATAAAATGTATTTTGTTACACATACGGACTTCGGAATGTCACTTAATCCCCAAACACGATTATTTGTTACATCCCCAAACACGGGGTCAGACGTTTGTCCGGCCCCTCATGTACTTTTCTCGGATGTTTCTTAACTTTTAATACACGCCCTGCGCAGTTATCTGGCAGGATTTCCCGCTCGTGCCGTTATCCGGCCTGAATTTTGAAGAAAAATTTTCCAGCTACTTAGCCTACCCACTGCGCAGTTATCTGGCCGGAAATTCTTAAAAATATGATTTCAATAAAAATTATAATTATAAAAATAAATCATATTTGTATTTTGAGTAATAATTACACTGCCGGCGGGTTTATCCGGCCGCTTTTTTGCGTCTCACCCGCCTGCTCACTGAGGGTTTATCTGGTCACTAGGTTGAAATTCATCATAAAATCAATATAACGTTTTGTTAGTTCAATTAGCTTGAAAAGTTAGTGATATGACGCATTAGATAATACTAATAGGGTATTGCACAATTCGCCGGTCGTGCTCTTATCTGGCCGGTCTCTCATTAGATGATAACAACAAGGTATTGCGCAAATCCCCGATCGTGCTATTATCTGGCTGGTCTCTAATTGGATTATAAGAACAAGGTATTGCGCAATTCCCCGCTCGTGCTGTTATCTGGCCGGTCTCTAATTGGATAATAACAATAGGGTTGTGCGCAATTTTCGGTCGTGTTGTTATCTGGCCGGTCTCTATTTCGATAGTAACAACAGGGTATTGCGCAATTCCCCGATCGTGCTATTATCTGGCCGTCTTATACCGAGAATTTTCTAGACAGTCCGCCTACGGCCGGCTTAGTTATGTGGCCATTATTACGTAACAAAACATTTTTGCGAAAATGTCGGCCAGATAACTGCGCAGGTGGTGTATTAGCGAATCCACGGTCCCTAATGAAATGAGAATACCCTCGAAAACTGCCAGACTATCCTTAGACACTTTTTGGTCGATTTTACCAGAAAAAACACAAATTCAAAAACGCTTAGCCAACGACGTAAAGGGTTCAATTTTGACAAGCTAGTTAGCCGTTTACTTATTTACAGTTTTGTAAAAAAACATATCAGAAAAATATGCATGTAAAAGCTATCACAGTCATCGTCTCCGATACGGGTGGTGTTTAAGGATTTTCAATGTCTCCGAAACGTGGAAAAGACTCGGAAATTATTCGCAAAAACCGACAAATTAAACGTCTATGATAGATTTTTTCAATATGAGCAAATAACAAAAAAATAAATGTTTTACTTACTTGTTTTACTTAAAGAATTTGGAAACAAGAATTGTACTTTAACTGATATCTAAAGTCACTTTAACACCGATGCGCCGCCAACATGCTAGTGTTATTTCGCCGGTAAAACACAGTTTGTGTAGCAACGCCGTTTTGATCTCAAACATCGTATAATAAATATAAAGGCAGTGCTATAATGCCGACCGGTTATATTTTAAGAATATCCAATAATATTTTATAAAACTTGCCAAATTTAACCCCAGGAGACCATTTGTCGGCCAAATTTACGATTTGTGAGAAAATATCACCGAAAATCGACGAATTTTTTTTTATCCTGGTCGATCTGTTGAGAATTTGAGTAAACAAAGTGAAGACAACAAATTGACACGTTTCCCTTGGTTAATTTGCGGTACCTACCGAGCAAATCAGTAAAAAATTAAAAAAATTAGCGCTAAAAGAAATTTAGCGGTCTGAAATGAAAAATTGTCAAAATACAATTTTCGAGCCAGTTTATGCCCATTTAAATATTGAGAAAACGCACTGTTCTTTACTTTGTGAATATCCAGGTGATTCTGATCATGATTCATTGTGACAATCTTGAAAAAGGACTAAAAATACGAAAAATGTGGAAAAAATAACACATTTATAAAAAATCCATTATACGAGCCATATAGTTTAAGTCATAATTTCTTAAATAATTATTTAAAAGCTTAAGATACCCAGATTAAAGTTATTGAATGTAGCAATTTTTGGTCCTTCCTATGTTTCCAGGGCACCGACTAAATTGGTATCATGTATTTTTGGTCGAAAGTATAATAGGCTGAAAGGTCAAAATGGATAAAAGAGAATTCGACGCAAATTTGCGTCGAATTCTGAGTTATTCCGTTTCCACTTTCGACCAGCCAAATATTAACGTGTGTATATATGACAATATTTGGTAAAAATTTGCGTCGAATTCGGTTTTATTCCGTTTACACTTTCGACATTTTATACTTTCGACCTCTTATACGTTCGACCAAAACTTCATGATACCAATTTAGTCGGTGCCGTTTCCAGATAGCTTGCCCTACTAAGCCGGTAAGAGGCGTTTTACAAAAAAAATTGTGTTTTTTTTTTTCGAAAAAAAGTGGTGGAAGAGTTGTTCTTGCGAGCTCAATTCAGAAAGTTTGATTTCTCCCAAATTCACGTGTGGTACTTTTGTTAATCGCAAATAACCCCTTTATTTACCTGGTCAAAACGAACAGAGGTTTTTCGAACTCGTTTAGAATTGAGAGTCATTTAAAGTCCGCAAAACACATTTTAGCTCCGGCGCATCGGGGTTAAACACTGAAATACCAAAGGTATATAATAAGTAGGCCTTTAAAATTTGAAAAGAAATTTGAAATAACTTCTTTTTGGGGTTTGCTAGGTTCAATCAATGTTTAATTACTCTTGATAAAAAATCGAGAAAAAAAATGTTTTCTGTATTTACCAAAAGTTACTTTTATTAATAAAACGACCTTATTATCTTAAAAGTTATAAAAAGTTCGATTTTCCGTACTATTTTTTTATAGTTACTTCATTCACCAAAATTAAAAATGACACCTGTGCTGTGAAATATTCTAAAAATTCCCGATCGTGCCGTTATCTAGCCTCTAGCAGTTTTCGATTGTTTTGAATAGCTTCTATTTTTCTTTTTAATGCAAAACTTCCACTCATATCAGCCCTTGTTCGTATTAAACTTGTCTCATGCTTAATGTGTAACATATAATACACCACCTAACACGTTATGTTAACACCATTAAACGTCGAAAACTGTTAACATAATGTAACTTTGTTAACATAACGTGTGTTAACATAACGTGTTAGGTGGTGTATGTAATTTACGCATAGAAAATATTATTTTCGAGGAACGATTCCAACATGAACCCACATGATTTTAAAATTGTATTTTTGAAACAAAATGCGAAAATTTTTTGACATAAAACTATGCCAAACTATTTTGGAAAAAATATGAGCGTATGAATGGATCATATGATGAAATTCGTTCTACTCTGTTAAAACAATCAACACTGAATACCAGTAGAATACCAGTATTTTTTTTATGTTTTAATAAATAATTTCTATGACCGGTATTCAAGGGAAGACAAAGAGGTATGTTCTTGGTGTACACACAACTCATTTGACATTTAAGTACTTTCCCATAGTTAGCGTTGTCAGTAAATGTCATTCAGTAATAAGTATTTAAACTATTAAAATGCATTTCAGTATTATTGTTTGTTTCATAAATTGGTCACGATTTATGCAATTATATCGTAAAAGACATTCACGTTTGTTTGTCAATTTTACTTGAATCATTCATTTATTGAATGTGTTCTCACAAAGACAGACCCAAAGCAAGTCCGCCCAAATGACGCTTCAAGAAAGGCACTTTTTTAAAGAAATTTCTTGAAGTTAGGCTCAAAAATTATATGTAAATTTGGTAAAGGAAAACATTTATTTGATCACCATATCCCACAGTCCGCATCCTCGAAACGGGTAACAAATACAAAAAACTACCTGTTTCGGGAACATTACGCATGTTAAACGTTAAAAAAGATTTGATACACGGGGTGCACTTTTAACCGGCCACTTTTTTGATATTTTTGTGGCGGGTTAACGACGCACCCTATGTATTAATTAAATTGAGTTCACTTTGACTTGATTTATTTATTGGCCCTAGACTATGATCAATGAGCTAAAAACACGTATCGGACCATTCATTCACCCTACAAATAGCACGTCACGTAAACTACAATTTTACATTTGAGAATTCCTTCACTTACGTATGTTGTTCTACAGTCTCCGCAGAGTGGTATTGTGTTGTATTTCACCTGACACTGTGAGAAATCCTATTATGATCGTATTAGATTTGAAAACACGTTAAGGGCGGGGTTATGGATAAAGTCTGTACAATATACACACCATGAAAAGTGTTTTAAGCCCCATCCTTTAAAATCATAAGTCAATGAAACATAAACATACATTTTTGACTACAAACACATAATTACGTGTTCTTTCCCTAGTTGTTTTAAGTGGAAATATAATTAAATACACTTTATCCGCATTTAAAATAACGCTTAGTCAACAAAATCTACAGTCCCGACCTGAATTTACCGTTTGAATCTCAAAAATCCAACCTAAAAAACTCTGAGAAACCATCAAAAATGTACCATAATGAGAGACTGCTTAGTTGTGCAAGACTGCCTTATTTTGCACGCTTTTTGGAAACGCAAATTGCATAACTAAAAGTTCGAGACTGTAAATCAAATACGTACCCAACTAGTAAGGTTTACTTTCATTAAGTCGCCTCAGTTTGACAAAAAAAGCCATAAATTTTCTTGGTCAGTATTATTTTTTTTAATGGGCACTGTTTTTGACGTTTCTGGTTATGACTGTTAAAACATTATTTGTTAGAAACCGAGTATTTTTCTGGAACTAACACTCGACTAAGCTGAACAACACTGCTTGTTTCCGCAATAATGCAAATTAAACTAAATTAATTAAGCAGATTTTGTTTTTCTTTAGGCGAATACTCAAATTATATTTTGAATATCTTTTTCGCAATATTTTCACTCCAAATATTTTATTGTATGAATCTAAAATAAAAATGGAAAAAAAAGAAGTGAGGGTTTTTAAAAATCGAATTTTTTCATTATGATGAAATATGATTATTTCAGGGTTCAAACTCTCGTTTAGTAATTTTGTATTCACCACCTGACCAGTTATCTTAACAACTGTTTTGCTCAAAGACTGTTAAGAAAATTGAATTGGAAATCGCGATACGTTTTACTCCAAAAAGTGTTAAGATAATCCATTTTTTATAGATAACTGGTGTTAATATAACTGGTTAGTCAATGAGAGTTCGTCAAGGTAAAACAAAATATATTGATGCTGAAAAAGAGTATTCTAATTATGAGTCGACATAATAGTCACACTATTTTTCGTCAATCAAGGTCCGTCTGTCCACTTGTTTTCAGAGAAAAAACCGATTTGTGATAATCGTTCCTCTAGCAGTTAAGCTGGAATTTCTTTTAAACAACTAATCCGTGAAATAGAGGCACTTTCGGACAAAAGCGTCGGATAATGGGGTATAAGATAACGGCGCAGGTGCTATTTTTTTCGCAAGTTAACGGGAGCAGGATTGTATTTTAATATCGGACAGATTATCTGTTGAATTCAATATTACACGACGAGGGAATTACAAGTACTAAGTACTCAGTAACCCCCAACTCTCGAGATTTTTTTTTGTGTATGTTTTGTTGTGTTAAGTAATGGAACCTGCGTAGCCAGTATGTCGATTTCTCAGATAAAATCGAGCGCAAAAAACCTTTTAGGCATCACGCCAGTTGGTTCTTTGGTTTCGCACGGTGGTCGATTTAACAGGCTCACATAATTCACTGGGATCAGACCGATTTTGTCTGACGATCAGCCGAGAGTTAAACCACTGTCTGATTCGACACTCATATAATTCATATAACAATTAATCCATATCCGTTTATCAAACACCAAATTAAAAAAAATCACATAAATTACGGAAATCATACTAGGAAAAAGGCGAAGTGGGCACTTTGAAATTGTTTTCTATCATTTTGTTTGCGAAAGCTCTATGGTAATTTTACTCGTTTTTTTGAACTGTTGCCTCATTGGCCCGTTTCCCGCTCGACCAATGAGGTACGCCTTCGCGCTTTTGTCAAATAGGATCGTCACATATAACTTTGTTTTTTACACTTTTTATTCTTATTGAATTTTTTTAACTACGGAATTTTTTCCCCGAAATTATTTTTTTTTTCAAATAAATAACGCTCAAAATTTTGCCAAGGCATTAAAAAAAGGTTTTTCAAATACTGTTGGAATCATTTCTTTGCGCCGACCCTTAAAAAATCCATTGACGTAATAAACTTAGTGTAAAAAGATATATCTTTAATTAACTATAATATAATGTTACCGTATATGATGTGAACATCATCCGTTTTTAAATAACCTGGATTTGCAGACTTCAACACGGTGCAATGGAAATTCCACTTTATATAATATAACTCTTGACAAATGCGCCCAATTTAACGGCGATTAAAATTAGAAAAAATATGTTTTTGCTCTTCGATGGAGACCATTGTTTAATTTAAACCAATGACTAGAAAATTAGAATTTTTATCGAAAAATTAGCATTATGATTCATTGATGATTCGCCAACAGATATTTGACTTGTTCACGTTATTATCCACAATTAATTTGAAATATTACACTTGGCGGTTTGCTTTTTGTTGCCAGAAAACGACCCTTGGTTGGCGCATCCTCGTTTTTTTGCAGTCCAAAATGCTTGTCCACAAGAAATCGTTAATNTTTGTCCCTTGACGGACGCTTTTTTCAAGAACTGAAAACGTTCCTGATAGGATTAGGGACTGTACGTTATTTAGTAAAATGTTATATCCTTCCCAGTCTATGTCGTTAATTTTTACCATTCTCTTCGCCTGCTGCTTGATATTTGACAAGAAACTATAGGATATTTGTGTATTATAATATATATGTACCCCTAACCAGTTATTTTAACAAAGTTGGGTTATTTTACTTTTTGGACCAAAACATATCGTTAGTTCTTATTATATAACCAAACGTACTTCTCAATTATGTTAACAAAATCCAATTATGTTAACACCTTTTCAGCTAAACAGTTGTTAACATAACTGGTTAGGGTGTTATGTTAAAAAAGCGAGATATATATATTATATGGGGTTTTTACCAAGGTTGTAAGTTTTGAAGTTTGGGTACGAGTGTGAGGGTTTCCTTTTAAAAGTCTGATTCCTTGAGTGTAATACACATATTTGATATATTTGATATGAATTTCCCCACATTTTTTGCAAACATTTCATTTACCGTTTAATTTAGTATTTGGATTCCATGGTGGAGTTACAACAAACCGGTATAGTGGCTCAATTGATCGGCATGTGCGAGGAGCCGGCGTGGCCCGAAGTTGTTTTGCAATATCACTCGCTTGGGTCACTGTTGAGCGTCGCCCAAATGCCGACGGATCTTGACCTTCGGTGGCGTGTCATCATGTCGTACCTGGACGTTGTCGAGAAGCTGCACAATGAAGTGCCACGATCGCCCCGCGTTCTCTGTGATGCATCCCGAACGGAAATTACACTCTCACAGGTACGGACCTCCCTCCTTGACCCTGACACGGCTCGTTTCACGTTCACTTTCACTCACGAAATCAACATTAGGTCACCCGGACTAATTCGAATTTTTTCTTCAGACACCCACTTTTATTACTTACTATTTTTTTTTTGTCTTGCTGTATAGCTCGACGAGCCCGATTGAGTTTCAATGAAAAGCTCGGATTTCGAGCGGGACAGGGTGTGTCGGCCTCATTAGATACACGCTACTATTAAGACCGCTGCGATTCATCAATT
This sequence comes from Oikopleura albicans, assembly GCA_004367875.1. Lineage (NCBI taxonomy): Eukaryota > Metazoa > Chordata > Appendicularia > Copelata > Oikopleuridae > Oikopleura > Oikopleura albicans. The sequence goes on from SCLG01000129.1 coordinate 19,115, forward strand.
TCGGAGATAATGCTACATATTGTCTAGTATAGGGTGTCTGGCAAAACTTTTTTTTGCCTTTTTGATGATCGGCAAAATTCACAAAACTTTCTAGGGAGATATGCACATCTAGAAAAACATGCATATCAAGAGAGACAAAATATACAAAAAAGTGAACACCTAAATAGATTTTTTGAAAAAAGAGGTTGCAAATATGCACATCTAGCGGCACATTAGAAAAAGTTGCTCTTAAAAAAGGTGCACATTTAGAGGTATTTACAAATTTTCGTTAAAAAAGCGCTCATCTAGAGAGCGCACATCTAGAGACCCCTGACTGTGCTTTATTTTGTACACTGTGTATCGGTGACATTCTTCGATGAAAACGTTAACAATGGACATTTATTCTGAAATTGAAATCATGCTATTTCATGATTCTTGTTGGAATCTATTTTGCTGATTTGTAGCAATATCAGAATATCTGGCGGTTTTAATTATCAAAAGTATTTATTTCGCCCGTCTCATCTTAGAGGGATAGAGATTATCCCTTATTTTAGAAAATCGAGATTATTTTTTAATATCTTCATTATATGTGATTGATTTACTGTGATTTAGAAGTCTTAATCTATGACATCACGTCTTCGAATCAACTAGACGATTATTTATCTTCGGTCGAAAACTATGAGAAAAACCGTAAATGTATTTTTGACTAAAACAAAAGTCACTGATCTAGACAGTTTGAGGTTAATTGATTACATAATATTCCGAAATTCGGACTCCGAATGAAAAAATTACAGTATCCATGAAGTATTAGAAAAAAACATTATCTAGACAAAATTTGTTTTCGACTATTGTATGTCAAAGCCAAAAAGTTGCCGTTTTTTTTCTTGAAAATTCTACAATCGAGCTCAAAGTTACCGTTTTTTTATTCTAGAAAATTCTACGATCGAGTCCGTTTTTACAAAAATCCCTTGTTGGCCCACAAAAAACTTATATTGAACACCTTTTTGAATAAAATTTACATTCTAGTTTTTATTAACGGATGATTTCCGTGTCGTCCTCAACGACGTCGACGAGTTAATTGCCGCCAGTAGCGACGGAAAAGTGCGCTGTAATTGTAACATCATTCGCGGCGGCTCCGAGTTTTCGGATGGTGAGGGTATGGGCTGTCTGGTGCCGCCCGAGCAGAAGAAATGTGGCACAAATGTATTTTATACGGAGAAAATTGACATTTGGAAGATTCCGGACATTACGGCCGCCATTTTGGGCGACTCGGATGATTCCGAGAATCTGTGGAATCATCTTTATCATATTCATCAAAAATGCAAATTGGATGATCCAACGTTAAGGCCACCCATTGAGTATGTAGTCGCGAAATATCGTGAAGTTCAAGACCAATTCCAGATTTTAACTGGTCTATAGGTCCATAGAACCCATTAGTATCGTCATTGCTAGCTAATTTAAATAAACTGAACATTTTTTTCCTTTCGTTTCTAACTCCCCTTCGCCCCCTTTATACAAAAAGCACCTTTCACAGCCAACAAATTTCCATAAAATGCAGCAAAAATACAGTAGATTTTAAATGAACACGCACGATACTTTTGCACGATCGACTACCTCATCTTTTTGCTTCAATATGATGATTTCAAAGGTTTGTTTCACTGGTAATTATCACTTTTATTTCAATGCCGTCTAAATTTGTTTATTTTTTTCGGAAATTTTCTTGTGTTTCGTTTCTATCTGAATATCTACCAAATAGGTAGATGTCACGTGATAGCCGTGATAAATAAACTTAGACGGTCATTTCTCAACGTTTATCTTTATTAAATTTTAGTTTCATGCGACACATTTTTGTCACTTTTTAAAAACTTTTTGGTCTGAATTTATATTTTTTAAAACCTAAAGTCAGGTTTGATAATATTTTTGATTTTTAAGTCCTTATTTATCATATCAATTTGCGCCCTTCCTTACGTTATTCGATTTTCGCTAAAAATTTCTACATTACACGTGTATAAAAATTTTATAGAAGGTCAAACGGGTATGAAATTATTTTTAGAATCCAAAGTATGTGCAAATTTGCACTTATTCACGTAGTACATCTAACTAACTTTGTCTTGAGTAATTAAAATATTTTTAAGCCCTTGCTAATATTTTTTTACTCTTTTTCCACTTCCTTTAGGTTTAAAATGGACTTTTTTAAACCAAACTATTTTGAACCAAAATTGTCATCTCGCGGTCAGCCTGCATTTAATAAAGTTGGGTAGCGAATATATGAGAAATAGCAAAAAGGATAAAAAAAAATTCTGCGTGAAACCGTAGTCGACCTCAGCAGATTTACCGCGGATACCCTAGACCTACAATCGCAAAGAAGGAATGGTTGACAATATTTTTTTCTCCAATGCATTTGATGCGTTGTTAAACCGAATTCCCCAGATTTTTTAGACATCATAAAGATCATACATAATTCATTATTATTACATGTAAAGTTCTGGTATGAACCGGAATAAAACAAGTATTCCGTTATTTATTTCGATAGAAGTGTTATTTTTTCTGTCTTCAATAAGTTTTTGACATCATTTTATCAAGTATTTGACAAAGAATCAAATCATTAAGACTTCAGTTACAATAGTGTAGATTTTGCTTAACTCCTTACTGATCAACTGTGCTTTCTGTCCTAACCGGTTCTTTTCAAACCAATAGTTGAGCAGTAATTATAACCTTCAAACACCGTTTGCGGAATTTAAAGGCTTCTCATGAGTTTTTTCACCTTTTTAAGACAACGGTCGCCCAGGAAAATTGAATATTAGTAAACATAAATACAGTTTTTATATTGATCCGAAATAAATTGTACAATCGTACTGGTCGGAGTTAACGAAAACGAATAACATTGGAGATTACAACTCAAAGTTCAAAATAAAAATAATTTAAATCTAGGCCGGTTGTAAACATGAGTCCTAAGCTTCATGTAAAATGTAGGGGGTAGAATGAAAATTGACTTTTTGAGAACATGAAATAACAAGTTACATCATTAAAGTTACATCATTAAAGAAATTATAGAGCATATTAATCTGCTTTTATTTAAAATATTTTCCCCTTGCAGCGCTCTTGGGACATATACAAAACGGGGTACCAAAAATAGCGTAAGAAAAAGTAATAGAAAATCTCTTGCTGATTTTTACATACTTTTCATCTATCAGGTCTTGCTTGCTTCAAAACGTTATGCTGAACTCGGCACGTTGCTAATACCGTATGAGCGAGCTACAATTTTACATGTGGCAATATAGTTTCCTTCAACAAATTTCTTGTAGGCAGCTGACTCATGCGGTATAATTTTATTTGGTCAAAACCAGGTTTACGAAATCATTGGTTTGTTTGAGATAATCATCATTCAAGAATGTGTATTTGAGAAAAATATGTCAATATTCATTATAAATCGTGATTCTCTCTAACAAATCGGTACAAAACGTATGATATTTGATAAATATCATAAGTGTCCAGAAGTGTTTGAGCAAAAGTTACACAAAAATATTTTCGAGCAAAAAACATTTCCCGCATAAATTATTCTCGAGCAAAGTCCATAACACATCCTAAACAAAAAACATCACTTCTTGGTCAGAAATTAAGTGTATTAAAAAAATTCGGTTTCTAACTTTGCCAAGAAAAAAAGAAACCAATAGTTAACCAATTTTTAACGCACAACGTTGAACTGTCGCTATGCTATTTAACGCTCAATCCGCCTTTAACTAACACTTTGTGTTTCCATGGCCAACACTTTTTTTCGTTTGGCACGAAACCATTTTTGTGAAATCTTTTTTTTTTGTGAAAGCGGAAAAACAAAAAAAGGGTGAAAACGAAGAACTAACCATAATCTCTTTTCAGTTAGCAGATTCCGATTTGATCTGATTGGCGGTCAATAAATCATCAAACTAAATAGCAAATACTGGTTCTGGCCCGGCTTTTCGTTGGTCCAAAATGCATCGCGAAACGAATCGACACAAAAAAATGCATTCTGTACATTTTCTTCTCAAAATTTTTTTTTAACTCGCCACCTGAACGCGTAACGATTTCCAAATGGTACTGTAAATGTTCTAAGCAGATATATATTTATTTTTATTACAAAAATGTAATGTTCTAGAACGTAATTGTTCTAGTTTTTCCTATCTCTCTCTTCTTGAAATACGAGAGACACACACAAAAGTTATGCAAAAATATTTTTATATATCATATCTCTTTATCTTCTTCTCGTGCCGCACGAACGCCGTGTGTCAAATAGTTATGTGTTGAGAAGTCGAAACGCTACACAAAACAAAAATTGTAAACAATATTTTGAACCTAAAATTATGAGACTAGAGTGAAAATTACTTTTTTGAAACTAGTTAGAAGTAAAGATGAAATTTTCTAGAATTTGAACAATTGGATTTTGATCAAATTTCGGTCATTTTTTTTTCAAAATTTGGTACTAAATTGTTTGTTTAGTCTCTATTTTCCAAAATTTTAGTGATATTTTTTTGTAAATTTTCTAGAATGATTAAATTTTGAAAATTTCAGTGATTCTTTGCAATATTTTGAAACTTATGAAAAAATAGAGCCCGAAGAGTTTATATTTTTTGACCTTTATATTTTTTCATTATTCAAGTTCATAACTCTAGAAAACAAATCTTTCCGCTTTTGATTTTTTGCTCCAAAAAGTATCCCAATTTTCACGTCTCTCTTGAACAATCATGAACAAAACAAATTTAGCTCATGACATTTAAACTGAACAGAGTTAAGTAATTAGGTCACTTAGGCCTAGCTTTTATGTCTTTGACAAGTTAAACACGACAATTGTGATGAAAAACAATCTTTACAGAAAAAAAAACATGAGATGAGCGTCTTGAAGTTACAAAAATAATTCGATTTTAACACGTCGCTTCTTTGAAAGGTCGTGTTTTGACTGAACTCGGGGTTTGCATTATTTTGACCGTCAATTTTACATGTTTGTCTGACTTATTTTGACTAAACCAAACGTAGATTCTAGAAGAAATCAAATTTCATGTGAAAAAAGTTTCTTTTTATTCAACCCACAAATACCAAATTTTTCCAGCTAATTTGTTTGTTTAAAAATTGAACAAGTTTGGTGTCAGCAATTTTTTCGAAATATTTACCCATTATAGTATTTTGCGTAGGCTATGAAACAAAAACTGATTTTACGTTTTCAGGGGTAAATCGGACAAAACATCGTTTTTTCTAATTCAAACTTTTACTATTTTTACTACCAAGCGTCATCTCAAGTACCAAAAACATCACAATTCTCAGATTAATATATACATTTAAAAACTAGTTTAGATAAATAGATTCTCATTGGTCAAATTTATTCTAGATACATATATGTCCTTGCCCAATTACGATTTGTAAACGGGTTTATATATAGTTCACAGAAACCTTCTTGAATATTTCAATAGCTAGTTGATAGGTACATACCGAATCAATTGTAGTTTTTAACTTCTGTCTTTCTTTTCTCTATTCGAATTGAGTGTACTCGAGTCCAAATTGCATAAAAATCGGAGCCAGATAAAATCAAAAAATGGCGATTTTGAAAAAAAAATTGAAATTTTTCGTGAATTTCGTCATAAGTTGAATTTAACTCATGCTCCGTAAACGTTATAACCTAAGCGCAATAAACAGAATGGAAATGCTTGCAATTTGAGCACGACAATTTTGAACTTTTTTTTTGGAATTTTTTTGGTCACAGATTTGCGGTATAGACTGATGCAGTATATTATACATGTTGTTTATGACCATATTTTTTCTGGCGTGCTTTGTTGATATTTTAATATTCATTAATGGGGCTTTTGTGGTATTTTTTAGATTTTTTGTCAGATTCGACAATTTTGAAAAATCCAGACCCTCAAAATACACAGCACGTCAAATGTCGGGAATTAATTTGGGAAAAATATGAAAAATTTCGGAAATGGAAAAAATTTTGGAAAAAAAATCTTTGCTTTTCAGATTTCTCCCTTTTCATTTTTTTCCCAAATAAATTGTATCGTAAAACATCAACAGCATCAACTAAAAAAAATGGAAAAAACTGCTAAATTTGGCCAAATGGCTTCCACCCTTTTGTACATACTTATTTATATATCGTGAATAATACTTTGAAAAAAATCTTTAGCCGTGTCCACTGCAATTTTTACTCTGGTTTGGTCAGTTTTGGCCAACCAGAAGTGGACCGGTTCCTGTCCTGGCCTGTTGCTCACACAGTATGTGATCCGGGCCCCTTCGTTAAACATTATCTCAAAAATTCGATTAGTTTTTCTCGTTCGTCAAAAAAAATTGTTTGATAATTCTTGAAAAATCAACTCTGAAAAAGAGCAATGATCAATTTTTGGTGCCCAAAATTCAGTCGATATTCAATTTCACGCAATAAGTGGTCTGTGATGATTTTTTTGTTTGTCTAAAAATTGACCTTTTAGTTGACCTCAAGGTGACCTTATAGTTAATTTAAGAGTTACTCTTATAGTTGTTTTAATAGTTGACCTCATAGTTGGCCTTACAGTTGACCTCAAGTTGACCTTGCCTTAGAATTTACCTTACCTAAGAGTTGACCTTACCCTAGTGTTGACCTCAAGTTGACCTTATATTTAAGTTAATTTTGATCTTAAAACTTTGACCTTAAAACTTCATCGTTGATTTACTTAGGAAACTAATGACTTCCCTAAAATTAAATTTAACTTTCGCTATTTAACTCCTGCAGTACAAATGCTCGAATTTGCATTTAGGATTAAAGGGTTGAATAAGGGGTTATTTTATTATTTGGGTAACATGAAATTTTCGAAATGTTTGGAAATGAGACGACTGAATTTATGTCTTTTTTTACTTCACAACTTTCCAACATTCTTCAACAGATTTGAATAAACTTTCACTAACTTTACCGAATAAAAAGAGAAACAAAAAAACTTTGTTGAACGACAAAAAAATATAAATATTGAAAAAACTTGTAGTTAACATAGTTATTACCTCAAATGAGTTAAAATACTGTTTATTACTGCAAATATAAAAATCAATAAAATTATTAAAATAATATCTGTTGTTTCTGGTTTCATTTTGAATGCATTTTATATTCGGGAAATAAAAATAAGCCATAACCACAAAGTTTTTTCGAAAAAACTAATTTGGCCGTTCTAAATTAAATCTAATTTATGACGTGACTGATTGAACTTGAGCCAAAACCAAATAAGCCCACTACAATCCACTTTTCAATTTTACGTCGAATGGCCAAATTACTTTTTTTTCGAAAAAACTTTGTGGTTATGGCCCATAACTTATGGGCCATAAATTATGGCTTTAAGCCTACTAATAGTAATTTATAAAGTTCATGTTTGTGTTCGGTGATGCAGAATTTGGACTTAAATAATACGAACATTGTTTAAAACCCGACAGGTAATGGTGTTTTGCACGGTATATTGTTAATTGAGTATTGGGACTTGATTGCTCCCAATAATGATTAGTTCTAGATTTATAAAAGGTATTACGCGTAGAAAAGTCCCCAACGGGGCCGAGTTTGCAGACAATTTTTTTACCAAATCCGAGTGCAAATATTTTTGTGGAAATTACTAACACCGCCACTTGATGATAAGACGTCAATTTATCTTTCTGTAAATTCACCATCCTTACTTAATTGGATAATAATTTAAGGTTAGTTCGGCGAAAAACGTCACTTAACAGGTTGCCTTGGTACCAGCGAGTTCGGAATGGTATAATTTAGACCAAATGATTATAACACCAATAATTGGTTTCAAATTTGTGAAAAAAAACACATACGGCAGAGCTTTATCTCAAACAAATCCATTTGCGACCAAGGTTGTCTTTTTGGCCTAAAAATGTCCTGATCATATATTAGGCAGCTTCCGTTCAAGGTCTACTTTGCATAATGCATGACTTGAATTGTTTTTTTGATGACTTAACATTCTGAAAATTCTGATTTTTCAAGTTTTCTTCTAAAAAATTCATTAGTTTAATGGAAATTTGCGATGTCTAAAAACCCATTTTCAAGCAAAAAAAAAACAATAAATTACCGAATATGTGTTTTTTAGTCAAAAAATGGTAACCGGTCCCTTATGGGCCGCGTTTTTTGGACCCTGAACGCGGCCCATAAGGGACAGAGGACTGTTTTTGGTTAAACTGGACAAAGCAAAAAATTTACGAAACGAAAAACTGCAAAGCCAACTTGTAGAGTTTGCCAAACTGCGTCGATCAGAAATTGATTTGACCCACTGGGGCTCGCTAGAGAGGTCTTCGAAATTTCAAACCTACGCAAAAAAAAACTATTTTTTCAATACAGGTTTTCGCCCTAGTGGACCAAATCCATGTGTGAATAAGGTTGATGTAGTTTCACGAGTTTTAAAATTTGGCTGTGCCAGCTTTTTCCGTATTTTTTTTCGAGTTGCCTATTTCTATCAATAGCGTTTTAAACTGTAGAATATGAAAATTAGGCCTACCAGTTAGCAATTTATTTTTTGATAATACACAATTCAGTACTTTATACTTTGTGGGCCATCATTTAGTGGAGTGTGGTGCCATTTGTCGTCATGGTCATTATCGCCAAAAAAAAAACTAAACCTGGCTTACTTTATAAATTGCGATTGGATGAGGGGGCGAGGGGTCCGCAATCGGCCTTTTCAATATTTACAGAGCGACGTATAATAAACGGCCATTAACGGCGCATACGTAGCGATTGCGGTTTGGCGGTTCCGGCAGTTTATTTGGATTGAGTCAAACGAAACTCCCAATTCGACTCTCATCCAGTTTGTTCGAAGACGCAAAAAAAAAATTAAAAAAAAACTTGTTGTACCAGATTGTTTCCGGTTCAACCACAACTAACATTCATTATTTTTTTTGGCCATTTCCGCTTCAACTTAAACCTGCTGTAGTTTCAATTTGCGTAAGAGTCATATTCACTTTTGGTTTTACGGCGGATAAATACGTGTCTTAATGGTTAATATTAGTTTTTTCAAGTTTTGAACCGGTCCACAAAACACAATATTGAAAGACGAAATTTTTGCACAGGTTTTTGATTTTTTTTGTCTACATTTTAGATTTAATAATATAACCAAACCAACCAAATTTGTTTCAGGCAACTTTTCATTAATTTTTCTCACAATGGCTTTAAACTTCAATAATTACGTAATCACTATTTTCCATTATCTTTCATTTTGTACAAAATAAAGACGTATTGCGCAATAGTTTCGAGTTATGCAGTCCGTTTTTTCCATTATCTTTCATTTTGTACCAAACAACGTACACCGCCTGGCTACGGAACTTAACGCCCCTAAACTTAACAAAATGCCTCGAACTTAACAAAATGCCTGGAACTTATCAGTCATCTCGCGTCAACTTTCCCGCCTACGCACTGTGACCTAAACTTAGCAAAATGCCTCGAACTTAACAAAGTGCCCGGAACTAAAAACCTTCTTTCCCCAAATGTGTTTTTAAGTTCCGTAACCATGTGGTGTATAACCTTACCAATTTTGAAGGAAACAATTTCCGCCAATTTTCGACAGGATTTTTCGGATACGCCTACACAATGTACGTTTATCTTTCATTTTTGACCTTATTCTCCGTTATATTTCGGAATTTTAGCGATGGTTTGCGTTATAAGTTATAAGTTATAACACTTAAGAATAGTCATACGTCATAAAACATAACGCGTTATAACGGTCGATTGTATAACCTTTATTAATCTGTGAAATTTATTTTATTTTTCGATTTTTCGATTTATGCTTTCCGCATTGCCACAGAATATTTCAAAAGTTCTTATCAGCAGTAAGTAAACTGCCAGTAACGTTCTAAACAAAGACGAACATATTCTAATTCAAGTCAATCCTTCGATGACAAGAAAAAAATAACTTAAAACCGTAGAGGGTTTCCATTGTAACCAAACTTGTGTCTTTCTACAAAGACCAAAATCATTTTGCGATTATATATTCTCGAAATGAAAAAAATAAAGCACAATTTGTGCAAGCTTTTCCGTTCATATCGGAATATATTCGCGAATTAGCGGTCGGATATAAACGAAAAGAGGCAAACGCAAAACCGGAATTACTCATGGCGCGTTAATGCAACATTTTCCTTTTATTTCATTCAATTTATAGTTATTTTGGTAAATCGGAAATGACCCACTGAGAGCGTTTACGATGTTAATTTCTCTTTTTTTTTGGCCATGATCGATTATGCGGTGCCGGATTAAACATTACGTTATGGGTCAAATAACAGACAAAATTAACAAGTAAATATCGCGGTTTGGGAAAATGGAAAACATTTCATTAAACTACTGTAGTTAACCGTCAGAACACAAAAATGGCTAGTTCAAAACGTAGCCCGAGTCGAAGTGGTCTAATATTCAGGCCGGAGAATTTCCTTAAAAAAGAGCAATAAAGTCATTTAAAAAAACAAAACAAGAAAATAAAGGAGGCGTGAAGACTTGCGGTACTATTTGGAAAAAACGCGCGGTACAACAGTCCTTAACCATTTATCGGGCGCTCATTTATCGGACGCTTACTCATTTATCGGACGCTTTTTTGGCCAAAATGGGGTCATACTAATAAAAAAGTGACGTCTTTTGTGACGATGCTCATTTATCGGACGCTATTTTCGAGAACCGAATAAGTCCGATAAATGATTAAGGACTGTATTTCAAAAAAAAAACTCGTAGTATTATTTCAAAAAAAACTCGCGGTACTATTTCAAAAAAACTCGCGGTATTATTTCGAAAAAAAGTCGCGGTACTATTTAGAAAAAACTCGCGGTACTATTTAGAAAAAACTCGCGGTACTATTTAGAAAAAACTCGCGGTACTATTTAGAAAAAACTCGAGGTAGTTTTTTTTCAGATTCGAACGTTCGAAAGTTGGTCGACGCGGGTAAATTCGCGGCAAAGCTGGGAGTACGCGTTGCATAAGTGTTAAGAAATTTACTTTCACAATTTGGTGGTTATATAATATCCGAGATTGAAAAAACTGTAAGATGAAATCAATTCTAAAAAACACAGAACGTGTTACATCATTTTTCAATATTGTGAACTTATAAGTTATAGGCCGGTTTGAAATAAAATACGCATATTCTTGGTACACCGGTTCTGGACAAAGCACTTTGTATCATGTGTTTGATTGTTCACTTATCTTTGTTTATTTCAACGTCTTATCACTCGTTCTTTTTTTCGGGTGAAAAAACATTTTTACACAAAAACAAAAAATAAAATAAAGCAAGAAAATCGGTTGGTGTCGTTTAAGGTCGCTTTATGTATTTTAAAGTGAATTAGGTATGTTGATACAAAGCATGTTCTTGGTCTGAACTGGAACGTATGAACTTGGCGGTTAAGCCTAAAGAGTGCGAGCGGCTTTACGCATTTTCGAAACTTCGCTTCTAACCGAATTACATTTTCTGTAATTTCCACTCAAAACCATGTCAAATGGACCCTTGACCGCTTTTAAAACATTATATAACTCAATGATAATAACTGATTATTAATACACCCCTGACCAGTTGTCTTAACACCACTTATCTTAACAAAATTGGGTTATCTTAAGATGTTGTAGCCTTAAACGTATCGGCGATACGGTATCGCGATTTCCATGTATCTTATCAAACGCTCTACACACTTGACCTAATAAAATTCAATTATTTTAACATTTTTCAGTAAAATGGTTGTCAAGATAATTGGTCAGGTAGTGTTCATTTCGGTGTAATTTAAACCAATTGACAATTATCAACTAGATCTGTTTGATGAACCTTACTGTACATGATCACGTTTTTGAAAGATTAAAACTAAAAATAATTCACAAATATGACCGATGTACACCACCTAACCAGTTATCTTAACAGCTGTACTGCTCATAAAGTGTTAAGATAATTAAAATTTGTTTAAATAATTAGGTGGGACGTTTGGTTAGATAATTGGAATTTACAATACTTTCGGTTCAAAAACGCGTTGGGAAAAAAATCTCAAAATTTTCTCAACACTGGTTGACTTAACACTGTTATGATAACTCAATTTTGTTAAGATAACTCGTGTTAATAGGTTATAGGGTGTAGTAAAACTTTTCTTGTTTTGCTTAAAATATCATTTTTTTTATAACTTATAAAATCTATAAAATTTTCGTTCAATGTACTATTTTAACACTCCTCCGAATATCAAGTTAAAAAGAAAGGTTTTCTCAGAAAGACTGCGGTGCCAAAAGTTTGATATGGTTACCCGGTAGTCAATTTGAAATAAAGTAATTTAAAACAAGGTAGCAGTTTAGCAGGTAAGAACCCGTATTACAATTAGCCGATTAGCCGAGTGGGGGCCGATTAATAATCATATATAATGATTATTTTTACATGGCTAATCTCCGGAAATTTCTTCCCAAATGTATTCGGTTTACGTGTTTGACATTGGGCCGCTTCCCTTATCAGAGTTTTGTCATAATGAAATGCCCATCACCGGTGACCAGTATCGCATGGCGCATGATGGTTTAAAATAAAAAAAAATGGATAATTTTATTCGTAACCAAAACCCACCCCGATCACCACTTGTCATTTTGGATAACGATAGCAATCAAGCAGGCATACAATAAAAATATATGACAGAGCAAAAAGAACAAAAAGTGATAAAGAACATGAAGTAGTCCGGAATCGAAATTTTTGAGTAAAATAAAAGCATCATCCGGTTTACGTAATAAGTAACGAGGGCATTTTTTTTAATAACCTACACCAAGGGTGACCGTATAAGAAAAGGGTTCTCAAATTAAAAAAAATTCTGAGAAAAATTTCTTGAAAAACTGTTTAACTAAATTGCTTGAAAATTTTTTCAAAAATTGTTAAACTAAATTGTTTGGAAAATTGTACTATTTTTTATTGAAAAATTGTACTATTTTTGTTTGAAAAATTAAA